>JAOBAZ010271942.1:0-14905 GCA_026546875.1 Pteroeides caledonicum
ATTATATGTTATTCCGACTTACTAGTATATAATAAACAGAACATTACACGATGGCTTGAAGATATGAATTTCATCTTTTCGCGTTGAAAACAATTATTTAACTTACTCGCTGCGCTCGTTCGTAAAATATTGTTTTCACCACTCGAAAATAAAATTCATATCTTCGCGCCGCCGTGTAAAATCCTCTCTATATATACATACGAAGTCTCAAATTTACATTAGTGACGTAACCTGTCATGGTACGGCAGGAAACGTTAAAATTGTGGTAATTTAAAAAAATTTCTTTTGTAAAATTTCATTGACAGTTTATAGCAGACGAATACACCTGATGAGTTGTCTGCCGAAATGCATAGTGTTGCTAAACACCCTTCTTGTTTATAAGCTTATTTTTTTAATATTAACATTCACCATGGTTCATAATAAAACGTTTTTCAAAGCAATACTCAAATTTGTTACCACGACAAAATCATTATTCTCTTACCCAAAACAAAGTTATACACAAATTATTGTCAACACATTTACAAGCTTTTTTGAAACACGATAAATTTCTGCTGCCAAACAGTACACTGACACATATTTTTTCTGCAGTTAATATTTAAACTTAATTAAAAGTACCACAACAGTGACAAGGATATTCTGACCGCTTTTATGAAAATTCCTTTAAAACTATATCATAATTTCTTTTACAGGTTTGCATTCTGCGACGTCGTTCTCGAATTATGCGCCTTTTTGTGATATGCAAATTTGGAGGTTTGGTTACCTGACAACATGAAGGCCAAACAGATTAGCCGTGAAGTTTAAACTATGTTTGGCTATATCAAGGGAGATCAAGTGATAATTTTCCAACACATTGAGGTTTTTTGAAACACGACAAATTTCTGCTGCTAAACAGTACGCTAACGCATATTTTTTTGCAGTTAATATTATATAATTATTGGACGAGGTTGAAATAAATATCGATATTCAGTTGCGATACCGAGTTCAATAATTGTTTTATCATTCAAAAACAACAAGGTTAAATCATTCTTCGAAAGCTTTGCAAAACGAGCCATGTTTACCGATTATAAAATGGCCAAACTAAAAACCGATATTTTGCAGCTATATAAGCAATGCAGTAGAAAGTGCGCATGCTCTAGAAACTGTTCGTACCAGTTATTCGTAGCTGACGAATTATTTGCACCAGTTATCTGTAGGCAAATTAGCCAGTGAGAATCGAGAATATAACTATGTGAATGATAATTAAACTTAATTGCAAGTACCACAACAGTGAAAATGATATTCTGACCGCTCTTATGAAAAATCCTTTAAAACTATATAACTTCTTTTACAGGTTTGCATTCTGCGATGTCGTTCTAGAATTATGCGCGCTTTTTTGATATGCAAATTTGAAGTTTTGGTGACCTGATAGCATGAACGCCAAACAGGTTAGCCGTGAAGTTTAAACTATGTTTGGCTATACCAAGGGAGATCAAGTGATAATCTACGTGCACAACAGTATATAAATAATATACAAATATCATCTCGTTCAAAGCGATTTTGTTCAATTACGACAAAGTCATTACGACAAAGTCACTCGACTTCGTCTCGTGCCGTACTTTTTCGTTCTTTACACGCTATGACATCATCTGTGATCCATTACAGTACACACGCACGGCAAAATCCAATCTATTTGTTAATGAAACACTTCATGTCCTCTCATCAATCAGCGTTAACTCGTCACAAAACTATTCCGTGCGCTTAAGTTGGATAAAAAGTCACCACCAATCCCGTGGCTGAATAGCTCAATGGGTAGAGCGGCGGACTGGCACCTTGAAGGTGTGATTCCAAATCCCACTCCAGCCAATACGTTTTTCGTTTGGTTTGGAAACAGTGTTAGAAACCATCATATAGGTCTCTTTCATGTTATTCTCCGAGGATGATTCTTTAATGATCGCCACGTGTGCTTAACCTTTTCCAAACAATGTATTACCGTTTCGTCATAATTGAATTCATCAAGATATGCCGCGTTTTTGAAATTTGTTATAGGTTTTCCCAGAGACTGACCAAGTAAAAACAATTATTTTGAGGCACCTTGTAGTTTTTTTGATTCATATGATCAATAGATTGAAACAACATCTGTATTGACATTTGTGTTTGCGCCCATTCTCCGAGACATGTTAATGTTTTACCGACTGGGATATCTGGCCAAAGCACGGTAGTTGAGCAGTGACGGCGGCAAATTTAAAAGCAGTTCAACTGAAACCTAAAAGCTTAAAATTCAGGAGACCTTGATGAAAACCCCCCATAATTCTTAGGCATTTTAAAAGATTAATTCGCAAAGGGAGAATACAAACATATACACGTATAATATGGTCGGAACTACAACAACCCATAATCGCCAAAATCGCAACGATGGTGGCAATTCGAAGAATTTGAATTAATCACAGTGGCGTAGGAGAGTCGATATTTAGGGGGAGGGCACATATTCATATATTCATGTGCGCAGACCGTAAAAAGAATCGATCTCAAAGAAGTCAATAATGCATCGACTTTCCTACGCCGCAGATTAATCAAAATGGACCTCGTTCTAAAACACATGCGGCGTTTAAAACGTTATGCAGGTATCAAAAAATTGAGTGATTAAAGGAGTATTGAAAACGTACTTTTGTTAAATATATTTTTAGCAAGTATGCCACCTGGTTCTCTGGCTAAATTATCAATCCAGTTACTTGAAATAGTGACGCTCTTAAAATTGTTGACTCTACAGTAGTTCGGAATACCAAGTGGCAATTATACAGGCGGTTTTTGTCTTTTTAACACATGTGTTTAAGTGAACGCCTGACGAAAGTAGTTGACGATATGAATTGGAATAAACGATCCAAAACTTTCACAAGTGAATACACTCAATCGCATGGGTTGAAAGGAGAAAAGTCGCGACAGTAATTGCCGGTGTAAACAGGTCTTAACACATTGCTATTTAAAACCAATTCTAGCAATTTCACCGTTGTATAATTAACAATTTCACTATCGAATTGAAACGTACGTATAAAATCAAATTGTCGGGAACAAGTTACGACGAAGAAGTTAGCGTTCTGATATTTATAGACCCAAGTTCAAGTTGACCTCTCAGAACAACTAATACTATGCTATATTTGGTATCCCGGTAAAACGGGTATAAGTTGACGAGAGTTGCAACTCACTGACGTTTCACCGTCAAATTTCATACACTCTCATCAAATTTGTAGGCTACTGGTTCAAAATCTTGGTGTGAGGTATGAGTTTTGTAGGGCGAGCGGTTCGCCACTTGGACCATTAACAAAACGGATCCCGCGTTCTTGAGCAATTTTCTGTCATAGTTTGAAAAACTCAAAGGGAACGATATCAAAGTTATTACCAATGGTAACAAAAATTAAAAGGAAACCGCCAACTAACTCAGGTCAGCTCTCAAGGTGCTTTGACCGGAACAGAAGGGCCGGGAAAAACTGACATCTTACTTAAACTCTTCAAAGCCTGAGCCAAACTTATTAAACTTAGGCTGAATACTAATAAAATTTCACGAAAAAAACATTTCAACGCTGGGTGAATTTCGTGTTTCTAAACATGGCATTAAGAAACATAATTATAAATACATAAAACGCACTTACCAATTCAGAAATAGGAGGAAGAACTTGTCTTTAAGAAACATATAAATACAAATACAAATACATAAACACTTACCAACTCACAAATAAGAGAAAGGGCGTGGAATTCACCGGAAAATAATAGTACCACCTGTAAGGCGAATTATATAGCACTTCTCTTTCCAATATTCCAAAAAATTGGTTTTAATATATTAACGTTGGGATGGACTTGTAATGAATAGTTGATTGCCCAACGAAAAGTATGCAAGAAAAAATATTGTCGTTTAACTCAAGCAAGTCAAGGTATTAAATTATTCCAAAGTGTCTATACATCATTATGTATACTAAATATTTTGGTTGACAGCTTTTGAAATTACGACGTAAAACTGTTGCAATACCTGTTCAATATATTTATAAAAAAGCTGTCATTTTAAGGTAGTAATTTCATAAACGCCAGCTCAGCTCTCTGCTGCTCGCGCAATTATTTTGTATTCAAAAACTAAACTTGTGCGCTTCATTTTACGCCTCATTTTACAGAATATCTTCTCTGTAATTCCCTGCTTTTGCGAAGCATCAGAAAGCTGCTGCTACACTGTGCAATTTTCCTAGTTACGCATCTCACAACGCTGGATTTTAGCATATCAAATAAAAATATACTTATATATATAAAGAAAAAAAAACATTAGCTCAATTCCCAGCTTTTGAATTTTTCTTTTACATGTGAAATAATTTGCATAAATTGGCGTTACAGCTGCTGAAGAGAATTCTTTCTGGACGTAATAATGAATATTTAAAGGACATAATGAAGCGTATAATAATTTAAGCCAAACGTTATATGACTTATTGTTAAAGATCGTTTAAGATGAGGAAGTACCGTTTTTGTAAAACTTTGCCACTTTGCTTCTTTAAAAAGTATCCAGGTTTGGTTGATATGCAAAACACCCACTTGTTACGCCACGCTGTATAATGAGTTGTTTGAAAAGTCCATTTTTCACTGCGAGTGCGTAACGTTTTACTCGCTGTGTAAGATACACATGATTGGTAGCAAAATGTATTTATTTCAGCACATAATTCATCAGACACTCAAAAAGAAAGCAGTTGCGTGAATTCTCATCATTCAATGTGACGTAATAAATTGGTCCTTTGCATATCAAACACGCCTGAATATTCCCCAAAGGAAGGATGTTAGCAAAGTTGTGTAAAATTAGTGCTTCTTTAGTTTAAAATGAACTTCAACATGCACTATATAAAACGTTTGGGTCAAATTATGCTTCATATTTTATTTTATTTTTCCAGCTGGGTCTTCAAAGAACACATACTTGTACCCACTCCAACATCTTTTCATACTAAATAGAATTATACGTACCTGGTGCAAATAATCTTTTTTGAGCTCGAAAGATGTCGGAAGCAAGTAACTATAGATCCTCATCTCACAATCTCATCAGACATGAGAAAATTTTTCGAATTGTAGCATGAATCCACATAATGCTACTGGCCTAGATAATCTCTCATCCAAACTATCAAACCTTTCAGCTCCATTGATCTCAATACCATTAACCAAGATATAACAAGACCCTCGTCTCTTGTTATTTTCCTGTACAATAGAAGTGTCCAGCAATAATATCAATTCACAAAGACGGCAGCCGAACTGAAAAAAGCAAGTACAGACTAATCTCGACTGTGGGATCTGATAGATTTATCAATATCGTTGGCCGGTCTCTCACTGAGTTTGTTAAAACCTCGAACTTGGAAATGGAGTTTTCAAAGCACTTTACTCAAACACGGGCAACATGTTAACGTGGTCTTTGCTTGCAATTATATCTTGTTGTAAATCTTGTGTTTGATAGACATGGTTGATCTAAACAAATTTGTATAGGTAATCGCAGAATTTCATTTCACGGTTTAATTTAAAAAACTTAAACATAAGTGAAATTAAACCGTAATTTTACAAGGCACCATGTGATTACTTGTTAATCATATACAGGGCAAAATTTGTACTTGTTAACGTCCAATATAAACTCGCCAGTATTACTAAGTCAAAATTAACGCGTTGAGAAACTAGTGTGAAACAATGTAGCTATATTTGACAAGCAAACTTTATTTAGATCAATTAATACAAACAATTATTTACACTTTTAAGGCAATTAAACAACTTTTAGGGCAAACAATTGCGCACGGCCAATAAAAGATTTATTTACAGAAGACCACAGTTCCCGCAGTAAATTTTTCCCGAATCTGGGAAAAATGCCCTGTTCATTAGCCAATCACATTGGAATAATTTTCCCCTGTATATTATTAGTCAAATAAATACATCAACCCCTTCGATTGGGCTAATTACAATTACACTAAGTCTAACATAAATTAACTATTAAAAAATTTTAATTTTCATTTAGAGAACTTGCCACGTTGAAAAACTTTACTTTGACTTTATAGTGACATCTACCTAGTTCGAGGTCTTTTCTTACACTATAAGTTTATCGTCACGTGCTTCCTAATCCACTGCTTATAAATGCTGTAACTAAGCGTCTCCGTTTGAAGAGGGTAACTTCCTGTAGACAAATATATATTGTTCTGATTCCACATCGAGGTTTTGGTGGTCTTTAAACTCTTGGAACGGCACATCCATGACCATGTTACTGATTACTTTACAGTAATTGAGCTTCTGTCTCAAAAAACAACCTAGGTTCCGCCTTGCGTTCTTCTGACAGTTATTATAAAGCATATTACCATATATAATCGCCTCGAATTTTTTTGTTCTCACAGGGGATGTAAACCGCGTATTTTCGTCATTACCCATGTATAGCTATGTTTACGGTAAATTTAGTGGAACACAAAGGATTTCTTTGTCTGCTAAATCTTCCTCATTAACATGTAGGGGAGACCGGTAGGCAAACAAATCATTTGCCTTTTACTAAATTTCTCGCTTGCATAAGTAACGTGCAAACGTCGTACGGTACGACGTGTACCAGACTCACAACTTTTTACTACATTAACAGACATGTATAGTCACATTTATCTTATAATACAAAGAAGCTAAATTCAATACCGTTACTTAAATAGACATTACAAGTACAAAGCATGTCCTATACTAGGTATAATGACTTCAATCAATTACTTTAATCAATACTAAATAAAACTCGTAAACAAGTCCACTAAACTACACAAGAAGAAAAACATAAACTTATCTCTTTCTGATTATTTCTCGGCAACCATAATATTACAAACTGATACTATGGCTTTAGGCCTATTGGGGAAATTTTAAATTAAATTGCCCGACGCCGAGGGAAAATTTGTAAATTACTTTTAATTAAACGCTAAAACTGGTTGATTAATGACTTAATATGATATTGTGTCATTTCCACACAAGTGATGTAGATTTACTGAATAAGGTTAGGGTGAGTGCTGAATGTATATACTTTGGTTGATTTATAGTTCTCCACCATAAAGGACAGTTAACTAAATGGTATTCTGATGGTTGACCGTCAAAAAGTTTTTACACACTTCTGCAAAGCTGGAGTATTACAGCTGATGCAATACGTTGGATGCAATCATACTTCGCTGATTGTGTGTTAAAGTGACAAAATGTATGTATTCATTTACTCCTGTTTGTATGGTGCGTCGCATGGATGTATTCCTGGACGGATAACCCCTACTTGAACGGTCACCAGATATTTGTGCTGAAAGCCACTGCGGAGACACCTTATCGAACGGATATTTTACTGATAGAACATTTTGATATATGTAACGGACAATTTGACGAGCTAGCTGCTTAAACTTTTCCAAGATATTTTCCCCGAAAAGTCCATTTGCTAAAAATAGCAAATGGACTTTGCATAATATTTTATGTATTTTCATACTGTTTCAGTTTAAATGACCCACACGGGAAATTCGAGTCCTGCGCAATGGTAGCTCTTTCTGAGGTGACAAGTAAGGCATCTGGGAAGTATTTTACAGTTTGATGACATACTGTGTTCGCTAGAGTTGATAGTTTTCCAAAGTATCCTTTTCTGTTAGCCGATCTTCTTGTCCAAAACATAAACGTAAACATCGTAATAGTTTACGCTTTTCCCTTTTCCCATTTTTACGTATTCCATGACACTAGAATAAAACATGGTAGCTTGCGTCGTTCCCTTAAAAGCATCTTCCCAACACAATAAGTCTTTTGATGGAAAGATATTTCTCAAAATATCTAGCTATTCTCGATAAATGGTATGTTCGGCAGAGTCTTTTGATTTTTGTGTAAATCGCCCGTTGGTCAGATTATCTCTCGGACAAAATGTCCCATCGGAAACTGTCCTTCGGCATAATATCCTTTCGGCAAAGTGTCATTCTGCAAAATGTCTCCATAGTTACGCTTTTGTTAAAAGACCACAATTTTTAAGGGTGTTCATTCAACTTTAAATTCCTCTGCCACTTATACGAAACTGTCATCTGTATGGAGGAAATCAAACAAGGGTACCGAAGCAACGGTATAGTAGTTAAGAAGTCCATGGTACTCTGTACAGACCACACTGTCAACAAAATTGTTCCAACCAAGCTGTAATCCATACACAATTGTGCACTACGTCAACAAATTCAGTCCAAAAGGGTACTGGGTGTAATAGCTGACCACTATTTATGGCGGAGAGAGTTGATAGGGGCGAGAATTATTGGTTTCCTCAGAGAAATAAGACTCCGAATAAGAATCATTTCTACAAAATATTTTCCAGTTACGAATTGATTACTACTTTACCACAAATTATACACAAATTACAGCAGCTGGTTTTAAGATTAATTTGTGATAAGTCTAAATACTCCTCAGCAAAACCTATTTATCCAATCTCAAGTTCTACTAATTGAATATAATCTCATCTGCTAATATAATATTTAAATTCTAATAAACAAATTACGTCATGGTTGGTTTGTTTGTACGACTTTTTTTACCCACTGGTTCACTCGTTCGTTAAAGTGATCTGTCACAACGAGTAAATAAAAATCGTACGCACTCACCAACTATTAAGTAATCTATATTTGCGTTATGCATGAGTAATCTCAAAACGTAGATGCTCTGGGGGAATAGTTGCGTGTCAACTTTTTCGTTTTCCACCAGACATGCAGATTTCAAGTGACCCTTGCAAAAATTTCACATATAATCAGTGCAAAACTACTGAGACGTGATTGGCTAATGAACAGGGCATTTTTTCTTAATTCTGGGCAAAATTATTTAAAGCTCATTGGCGGAGACTTTCCAGCGGCGCAAACACGGGAAAGTGGGAACTTTATGACAAAAAGTCAAAATACAAAATTTCGCTACTGCTTTGCCGACGATGAAGCTATTCGCGAGATAAAACTTCTAGGGAAAACAAAAATACATTATTATGTATTTATGTTTTGTAAATTGTGGACTTCTGTCTTCAAGAAGTGGGCAGCATATAGAAACTTAAACAGGATACATTAAAAATCTTTGGTCATTGAATTACAAATAAATTTTGCACTGTACATGATTAACAAGTAATCACACGAATCCTCGTAAAATTAAGCTTTAATTTCACTTTTGTTTTCAAAGTTTCTTAAATTGCCCTCGTGGCTTTGCGACTCGGGCAATTTGAGAAACTTTGAAAACATGCGTGAAATTAAACCTTAATTTTACTCGGCCTGCGCGATTACCTATACTAATTTCATACATAAATATCACATACATATATTACACTGTTCCAATTCCATATATGAAAATTTAGTTTGATATATGAAATAAATCTTCGAATATTGTATTTAATATATGAAAGTTTTTGATTTCATATATGAAATGGGTATTTCATTATATGAAAATGTTCCAGTTCCATAACATAATTTCATATGTGAAATCATGTGAAATATCCGTAAGGGGATGTACAGGTGCATGTACTGTATAGCAATTTACGTAAAAAACCAACTGAAATAAGTGAAAGACACATTAAGCAATAACATAAACATCTACAAAAGAGTTACTTTACAGTTTTAAAAATTAATTTGAATAAGATAGTAACGATTTTGGTGTTCAGGTCATTTTTAAGGCTTCAGAACTCATAATTATTGCTACGATGAGATACGAGATCTCCAGTCAATCTCAGTCAGTCTCTAAAAGTTAATTGTAAGATTATAGTGCGCTTTTTGGTAGTTTTTTCGTTTCCATTTCCTATCGAAAACTTGACCACATATTCATTTGAAATTTCGACAAAAACTCGTGTCGCCATGATATTGAGGCAAAACAACACAAGAGCGTGGAACATCCGAGACATTTGGTACATAATTTTTCATATCTTCACTGGTGAAAATATAAAAAAAATGAGTATTTTAGTTTCCGGTAAAACACCCGCATCCATATAATAAAGCTGGTTCTATACAAAACGTCTACTCAAACTTTGAGAATAAGTGGAATAGAGTGAAACGATCATATTTCCATTTTATTTAAGTCGCAATGAGACTAAGTCGTGTGATTATGTGTTTGCACCTGCATCTTGAGTAAAAGCGATTTTAGCCTAAAATCGGATCTTGCGCTAGAAAAATTTTAAACCAATTCTTTTTCGCCATTTTTATCGGCCAAGCACTTGGACGGACGTCGTGTTACAACATTTCCATAAATTCCGCCCGGCATATCGTACCAACGAAACACATCTCCCGGAAAACTGGTACACACTGAAGATAAAAATCGGATTATTTCGTAATTGATAGCCCCTTTCCAAATTTGCAATTGTGAGATTTCGCCATGAAACTGGTAGTCGTCGTGCGACACAACCTTGTAATGGGTTTGTTGAGCGCCGACAACAAGTACACCACTGGACCAGTCAATCTTTCTTGTTGCACAGCCATGACCTCTTGCAATCAATTTAAGGTTATGCCAAACATTTAAAACGGGTACTGTTGCTTCATAACGAAAAAAGAAATGGTTCCATGTTTCAAAAAGAGCTCCAACATCAATGGCTATAAAGCTAAATACAATGAAATAAAAATAAATCATTCGTGGCGTAAAGTATGGTAGGGAATTGTTATGCGCGTGTATATCGTTCGCGCCTCACACAAACACGCTCGGACACACACACAAACGCGCGGGCAAATATACACGTACGCATGCACAGAGACATGGACGCACATGCGCACGCCATGCACACACGAACAAACGCACAGAAATGGACACGAACACACATACCCACATCAAGTTTATATTTAACATGGTAGGTTGGCATATATGTGATATTGTCAGTGCGTCCTCAAGATCGTGAATCGAATCCGCGGAGTTTTGAGAAGATACACTGTACATCCCAGAAAATACCAAACTTTTTTAGGTACAGAACAATGCGTTATTTAAAACGTACCTTTGCTCTCCAAGCACGTGTAGCCAAATGCCATCAGTTCCAAAGTGAATATTCAATTCGAGGACTTGGCTTGGAGTAGCGTAGGAGATCAGTGTAAACGGTCGGGAGTTGTGAGGTACTTTGATCCAAAAATTTAGCGAAAATGCAGCAGTGTTCCATGTTACGGTGCTTTCAAGGTAGATGTAGTGACCAGTATTTTGAGAGGAGAACTTCATGTCGAAGCTTCCTGACAAAAAAGCAACAGCGTTTAGGAATAATTGACAAATAATTGATTTTCTCGTTGTCTGTTCGTTTATCTTAGGAAGCTTAAGCAAATGCGACCGCAACGCGACGGCTACGGTGGTCGATATAATGGAGTTTATGTAATATGTATACATATAGTATTTCTTATTAGTACCATATAGCAGATTACGACCTCTGATTGGCTAACCGGGAGGTGAATATTTCGCCATATTTACCGCACTAGGCGGTAAATATATTTATTACCATATTTGGCAGGCCAGTTGCCAATTGCTTGTCAAAATTCAAAATGGCGTCGCAGTTTAGCGCGGAGAAAAATATGGAGAAATTTTATGTTTTAAAGATTTAAAAGAATTAAACGACAAAAAACAACCAAATACACAACATTGTGTATTTGTATCATTGATGAACGCAGTTCACTTTTTTCTTGTGTGAAAGAAGTATTTCGAAGAAAGCATCTGTTTTCCCAAGCTTCAAGTGGCCGGGAAGAACGTATTAAAAGTACATGGAAATACATTTACGAAATGGCAACTGTTCATGTTGAATTAATTGGTAAAACACATGTTGCTTCTGGGTGTCTATGGTTTGATATTACAAGTAGATGCCTCTAACAAAGGTTTTGGTGCTGTCTTAGTGCAGCATGGTAAACCTCATCAACCTTGCATTCGCATCCAAATAACTAACATCAGCTGAAAGTAGATACGCTAATATTGAGCGGGAATTGCTAACTGTAGTCTATGGATGTGAGAAATTTCATATGTACCTTTATGAAAGAAGTTTTGTTGTAGAAAGTGATCACCATTCCTTGGAACAGATAACAAAAGGGATCTGGCCATGGCACCCCATTGGTTACAGAGAATGTTACTACGATTACAAGCGTATGACTGCCGTATAGTTTACAAACCAGGCAAGAAAATGGTTTTAGCTGGTAACTGGTCACGAACGTCTTTACGTGACAAGCAGTAGCGCAGCCAGCCTGACGATTTGTCCCGCTATGCTAATATTTTGGTGTTCATTGACTGTGTAAACAATAAATTTCTAAAAACATGAATAATTATAATAACTCGAAATTTACATGGCGGGACAAAATTGTAAGGCTGGCTACGCTACTGGTGACAAGGAAGAGATTCAAGGAATGGAAGTTTAAATACTGGTAAAGGTTTTGCCGATAAAGTTGAACGAAATCAAAGCAAAAACCGAGAAAGATGGGACATTTCTTCTGCAGCAAGTTTTTCAGCGTTGGCCGGACACCATTAAGAAAGCAAAACAAATGGTTAAACCATACTGGTCAATGATAAATGATACCTATATCCTGGAAGGAGTTTTGATGCTAGGAAGCAGGATCATAATCCCAGACGTTCTACGAATAAAGCGCACGATCTTGCGTGTATTGGCCAGGTATCTATCTACAAAGAAATCGAAAACACCGTAGCGTCAGTCTTGCAGTACTTGCAAGAAGTTCTAGAATTCCCAGCAAAAAGAATCGATGGCTCTATGTGAAGTCCCTCCAAGGCCATGGCAGTGAATGCAAATCTTTTTAAAGTAGAATACTCATGGGATATCATCGTAGCAAATTATTACTCAAAGTTTACATTTGTGAGAAAACTAATAAATCTTACAACAACCACCGTTATAAATATAGTTAAAACTACTTTTTCTGAGCAAGGAATCCCAGAAGTGTTTATTTGCGATAATGGAAGACAGTTTACATCTACAGATTTCCATAAGTTCACGAATCGATATGGTTTCAGAGTAGTAACCTCATCTCCATAATCAAAAAGTCACGGATGTATAGAGATGCAAGTCCAGACCGTAAAGAAGATCTTGAAGAAATGCAATAGGACCAAAAAAGATCCGAATCTAGCACTATTATCTTTAAGATCAACGACTTTAACGGCCAAGCTATACCATCTCCAACAGAACTTCTAAATAACTGAGTATACAAGACAACGTGACCAGTCAAAATAAACCCACCAATTAACCAAAAAGAAATGAGACAAGACTTGTCAGATCGTCAGGAAAAGCAAGTCAATTGGTATAAGAAGAATGCTAAATTTGGAAATTGGCAAAAGTTAAGGAAGTCTGTAAATTCCAGATCTTATGCAGTTGAGAATACAGAAGGAATACAGAATAGAAAATGTGCTTTACAACCACATGAAGACTTGAAGATAGCATCAAACTGAGCAGAAAGTTCAATACACACTCCTGAACAGGAAGAGTTGAAAACCCGATCAGGTCGTACCATTAGAAAACCCGACAGATTTAAATATTAAACGTTGTTTTAAAAAACCCATAAATAAGAAATAGATAGAAAGTATCTGTTAGACATTATGGACATATATCAATTTATGTTATATAAATATTAGGTTATTAAAAGAAAATTTTGAAAAGAGGAGGATGAAAAAATAAATGAATGATTTGGAGTCCCAAGCGCCGTCTCCGCTCTGTTTACAACGTTAAACTGGACATTTTTATGTCTTCTACGCAATATGGCTATTGCGTATGGGCCGCAACAAAAAATATTTGAAAGCGGTTGAGGAGAACTTATTCTAACCATAACGATCCCTCATTAAATCCTTCAGACTGTGTTAAACCTTATACCAAGAATATTACACGGCAACGTTTTCTTCGTTCATTACTTGAAGGAATTTTCTTTTTGCCGTTGTCGTCGCGTTCCCGTACAACATGCCTAAGCTCCCCATTAACACGATTTGACGTCAAACGTGGTAAGAACAAAAAAGTGGCGAGTGTGTCACTTCTTACCTCGTCTAACTATTTAACAATTAGACAACGAGTTGTCTATGAGCAGATAGTGAACAAGGCCGCAGCCCGAGTTGACTATCGCTCACAAACAACAAGGACGAGTTGTCTAATTGTTTTAGTATACATTCAGTTCCACACAAAAAAAACCCAGTTTTTCTCATGTAAACTAATGAAAATCGTGTTTTTTTGACCGCAATTGGTTCGGGTTTGTTGACATTTTCCCCAACTGTTGTCTATTCTGTGATAGATTTGTAATAGACAATGACTGAATGTATACTAAAATGAAAAAACAACGGCGAAATGTACTCTATTTGTTTTACATAAAAAATCTAATGAGGATACACTTCAAAGCTGCAGTTTCATCATATTCACCCCAAAACATAAGATAATAAGATCACTAGCGGATCTAGACGTCAGTCAGAATAAATATAGAATTGTAATTTTAAAATTCAATATACCCGAAGAACGATCACATTGGTAGGATTTATATTCTGTAGAACTGTTTAACCAATCAAATCTTTATCTAGGTATTTTGAATTTTAAATTTCCACCAGTGAGTTGTGTAATTTATTCAGACTGACATCTAGATCTGCCGCTGAATAAGATAATTAATAAGATGTGGTGATCGTTTATGGTAGTTGATACCAGATACTAGACTACATAAACATGGCCGTAGACTACGACACAGTGGATATCTTGATATCTTTAATTGTAATGCAAAACGTATTAGAAATAGTTTTTTTCATCCAATGTTAGCTATTTTAACTCAAATTTATAAAACATTTTTTTAACTATTATACGGTATATTTATATGAAAAATATTATTTGGAATGTAGTTTATTTTAATATGAATGGCTTAATGAAGTGTAAAGTGTTTGACCTCTTACAGGTGCTACTTTACATTGAAATAAACTATTTTATTATTATTATTATTATTATTATTACTATTATTATTATTATTATTATTATTAT
>JAOBAZ010272053.1:4714-22754 GCA_026546875.1 Pteroeides caledonicum
TACCATGCCACTAACTCCCAAATATTATTTTCATCTTCAGCTGCGTATTTTCTCTTAGGTCTTCTTCAACGAGAATACCCTGGAATTGCTATATCAGTAAAAACACGTCAATCTATTCGTTCAGTTCTTAATACAGCCATGGAAACAGTACATCATCTTCGCGGCGGAGGTCTTCTTGACGAAACAGAAGCACAAAAGTTAGAAAAGGTAATAGAACGACAGCGCAGAAATTGAATTACGTAAAACAACGTTTGAGCCTTTTTGACAAAACGTTTTTGACGAAATAATAAAAGTATTATAAAACTCGTAAAAATAACATCTGTGGAAAACTGTGTAGTTTGTGGTTTAATAAAAAATTGATAAATATAAATACAATTTAGTATTAACCCTTTCTGGACCGTGGGTTCACCTTGGCCAAGTAAAATCGTCGGGCGTTGGCTTACGTAAGATAAGAAATTCGATCGCGGCCTGAAAAGGGTTAATAACAGAACAATTTAGTTTGCTATATTTTTGCCATGTTATTGTAATATAATTATTACATTCCCATGCAGGGGGCTTATGGTCGGGGGCAGAGGCAAAAAATTGAGATTTGTCGGTGGCTTTGACAAACGTTTTTTGAATTTTTGCAAAAAATTGAGGTTTTTTGGAAAACTTTCAAATACTTTAAAAACTAAGATTAAACTAAAACTAAAGTTAAATACGTTGTATATACTGTTCACAGTTGCCACGACGTCCCTGTTGTGATGTCATAATAATTTTTATTTAAAAGAAATGTCGGCGAAGTCCTACTAGAAGCAGAAGTGAAAACAACATGTCAGTAAAGGGTGTTTATCATTTGCTACATAAACATAATCAAAGCGACAAACACAAGTGCAATAAACACCTTAGAGTTTATGTAAAATTTTGTTCTTTCTAAATTCATAAATAATTTAACACCATGAAGTATTTCCTGCGCGTGTATTGGTTATGTCGCAAGTGAGGCAGTGAGCTCGATACTTACTATATATAACTGGAGGCAGACCTTTGGATTGCCGAATGACGCCAATTTTATAATTGTAGTACGTCCAGTACGTCATTTCCAGTCTATCTGCTCGGTCTCGCACGTAGTAGAAGAGCGAACAAAGAGACTGGAAATGACGTACTACAATTATAAAAGTCGGCGTCAGTTTCCGGCAGTGAGAAAGTCAGCGGATCTCCCTCCAGTTATATAAATCGAGCTCACTGTGCAGTCGCGGTTTAATTACATGACTGGCCAGGTGAGAATTTAAAATTCAAAATACCTTGGTAACAATCGTATTGATTAAAGAATTTCAAACAATATACACCTTACCAATGGGATTGTTGTTCAGGTATTTTGAACTTTAAATTTCAAGCTCTTTAATTTATGTGATTAACATCTAAATCTGCTACTGAAGTGAGAATCAGACTTTAGGGCATTCTGGAATTTTTGGCCACTTTCCATGAAACTCGAAATTGCTCAGTTTGTTGTTTATCTTTTATTTTTCAGCTTATTGAGATCAAAATGAAGCGACAATTGAGTGCTCCTTCTTATATCGCCCCACCATCTCCTGAAACAGTGTTACGTAGCATAGTATGGCTTGAAGGCACGAGTCCTGAAATCATCGACTACATTGCAGATTTAGCCGAGCAGAGACTTTTTGATAGTGGTGATACAATTGTAAAGCAAGGAGACAAACCTGATGGAGTGTATCTGATCATATCTGGTCTTGTTAAGGTTGGTTCTCATTTTGTTATTTGAGAACTAACTGTAACCTATAAACTGACTATGAAATATCACATCAAAAAATCTCAATGAAGAGACTCAACATCCACAACCCCTCTTAATTTGCACACCCTTTCTCACTCAAAAAACTTTAACCATGACTGCGCCACTGTCGGGGTCCCAGGCTCGATTCCAGCCTAGACTTTGTTTTAAAATGTGTATATGGTCGGTGGCCTGCCAGCATCTTCTAGGAGGGGGTCCCCCAATCATTTTCTTTTTGACAAGACATCAAAACCATCACCCCGGTGAAACTGGAACCTTGAGAGGTCTGTTATACCAAAATTGGGACAAAGTGCTCTCCAACAAATTGCACTGTCACCACTGAATGTGTCAGCCATGTCACATATCTTGTTCTATCTTGTATGTATTTTTTTGATTTTTTGCGTTTTTTATATCTAGATGGTCGGTGTATCTATTCCACTCAACGATACTACTGAATCTCGTCTCTTCGAAATGGATATCTCAACAGACTACCTTTGTGCCGGGAATATTCTTGGAGAAATGGGCGTTTTAACATCCTCCGTACGAAATGCTTCTGCAACATGCGAAACGACGGTGCAGGTAAAGAGTTTCTGTGGAAAAGAATTTTGTGAATTTCTTTTATTAAACTTTTTGAAAGTAACTAACATTTGAGCAAAAATGTTAGGTTTGCGGAATTTTCCACAAATTTTGCGGAGTTTTATAAAAACATTTCTAGTTTCGTATTTATGATGTGTTATATCGCAACACATCATAAATACGAAACGGCAACGAGAATTGCGTTATACTTTTGTTCTTAGTGCAACTGTCCGATATATCGGACTCTGGGCATCAAAGTGCCACAACAGGATAAATTATATCCTCTTAAATGAAAGAACTCTCGAGACTATGTAGTAAGTTCGTCCACAGTTTTGCATTCTGTGACATCAACTCGTTCTCGAGTTATGCGTCTGCGTGATAGGCAAATTTGGAGCTTTAGTTACGTCACAACATCAACGCCAAACAGACGCCAACAGGTTAGCTGTGATGTTTGAATATCTTCTATATCGAGAGACATCAGATGAAAATCCACATGCACAACAATATATGAACCATATACACGTATACCGTCTCTTTAAAGCGATTTCGTTTATTTACGACAAAGTTATGAAGATTTGGCGAAAATGCTAAGCGTTCATGTTATGACGTCATAGATCAAGCACTTGAGAATAAAGCAATGGAGGCAAAAACTGTAAAAGAAATTACTATATAGTTTTGAGAGTTTTTTTCTTTTGAGAAAATATCATTTTTCCTGCTGTGGCATTTTAAGTCACTAATTATGGGTAAGAAAGGTAGGATAACAATGGTGGACTTTGCCGTTAAAGTTCTTGTTTCTTTCGTTCAATGACATCTCCCCACACTCAATTTTATTTAAAATCAACACTGTCAGATAAAATGTTGTTTTAATAAACCGACTTCACTTTAGGCATATTTCCTTTCGCTGGAAGGAATGGAAAAAGCATTACAACTTTACCCTCTACTGGCTGAACGAATGTGGCGTGTCTGTAGCATTCGCATTGCGGTACCGTTACTCATGAGTCATCCATCGTACGCGAGCTGGACCAGAGAGAAAGTTCGATTGTTCTGTGAAAAATCCGCCATGGCTGATTTACCAGCTCGTGGCCCGGCGATATTTCATCCATCTGACGGTGTTATTGAATTAATTTTAATCCAAGGCAAGGTCTCATCTGTGGCCACTCGAGATGTATACGAAGGACCGTGTATTCTGCCAAGCACAAAGGATAGGCTAGTACTGAACTATGATGGACGTCCACCAAAACTTTTAGAAATAAAGAGCACGGGAGGTGCGGGAAATTTATCCCAAGATGAAAATATCATTGGTACTAATTGTACATATTATAATTTTTACTGTGTGCTTTATTTCTCTATTTCATATACTTGATATTTGATATACTATACTTCACATTCCATAATCTACATTCCACACGTTCCATATGCTATATCCATATTCCACAGTCCACAGTCCACGGTCCACGGTTTACGGTGCACGGTTTACGGTGCACGGTCCGCGGTCCACGGTCCACAATCCACAGTCCACAGTCCACGGTTTACGGTGCACCGTCCACGGTCCACCGTCCACGGTCCACGGTCCGCAGTCCACGGTCCACAGTCCACAATCCACAGTCCATAGTCGTCCCTTACTCCATATTCTGTATTCCATGTTGCATATTTCGCATTCCATATTCCACGTCTCGCACCCACAATAATAATGAATAATATTTATTTCCAGATATTGGTAAGAATCCAGGATCTACAACACCAGGAGGAACTGATGTAACGTTCCTCGGAAAAACACCCAGTCGTGCCTTAGATCCGATACCAGAAAAGTATAAAGGCAAACATTTCATTGGTACTTCCTCGTCGTCTTCAAAAACTGGAGATCCTTCTAAACTTGTTGAAGTTTCAGATAAATAAAGAACCACTGCATTTATGCCTGTTTTTTCTTAATTGGGCAGGGTTTGTGGGTGGCAGATATTGAGTAAACGGACCGACCGGAGAGCGGTTAGATAAATGGCGAGAGAGGCTGTATGCCGTCTGGAATTGTCGACGTCCTGAATTGAAGCTTTTGTGAATACTGTAACCTGTGTATATGGTCGCATATTTCTCGGTTGCAGCAGCCGTGTTGTAATGTGATAAATAATTTCATCTATATTACCATGCTAAGTAATGTACTATAATCGATTTAGAACATAAACGTGTAAAAGTCACCTTCAACGATTTAGCACAATACTAATTGACACTAAATCGCACAAACAGAAAGAAAATCTTTAAATGCATTTATGAGCCCACGGGTTGTGCAACCCATTCCCAAATCCAATATCGATACTTTTTACGTGACATGCAGTCCTTTTAGATGAGATAAGCCTACCATTGTTTGAACAAAGAGAGTTGCTAATCTTATATACTTGTCTACCACATAACATTCCGAAACCACTATTACCCTATTCGAAAGAGCGTATACTCAACCTGGCAGCTATTTTGAAAGCTTGCTTTTTCTTGAAAAACTCATGTACTGTACATAACTCTGCGCCAGAACGTTGTTTTATATGACTGCCTGTGCCGAAAAAGACTCATATCTTACCGAAAGGTCTTAATGTTAAACACCCCCTCCCTCCCAGTATAAATCATCTGCATTCATAGAAATCATATAATTTGTAATCATGAATTTGTGCTTTTCCACAATGTTATGTCATTGTGATCGACAAGAAGTTGGCTCAAACAAATTAGTATACAATATTATATATGCATAGGAAGTAATGAATGAAAGTACAGTACGCGTCGTATCGAAATAGGAAAGTGGGTGGAGATGGACTGGTAACTAGAGTCATGGGAAGATGGCGGTCTGCTCGGAAGAAACTGTGACAGCAGTGAACACAAGAAGATTAAATAAACGTTTTGATATAAAGGAAGTGAAATGCGTGAAATGTTCTGTTGATAACTCATTCCTACTAGTGCAAAAATTGGATTATACGTTGTACCTTGTCTACCCCAAAACAGGTCAAGTACATTTGGTTGGCAAAGATGTCCAGGAGTATGTACATATTTTTATAGTTATACTATTGTTTACTTAATTGATAAATGAAATTTACCGAAAACATGTAGTATACATAAGAAATTAACCGAGCGTTACTTACTTGTTCTTCAAATACTGACTTTATTTGTTGAAGGAATAATGCAATTTTATTTTGTTATTATGCCGGACAGGAATAAGCATATCCTGCGTCACAAGATCAATTTACTCTGTGCAAAAACTTGAGCTATATTGCAGAGATATTGCAGAGATTATTTGTGGGGCGTTGGTGGTATAGTGGTTAATTCCCTTGCCTTTCACCTCTGTGACCAGGGTTCGATTCTTGCACTGAGCAGTTATGATATCTGATTAAAAATATCACCTCGGTCAAATCAAATGTGGGAAGAGTGCCTCCAGTTTGACTCTACCAAACGTTGCACGTTTTCTCTGGTACTCCGATTTCCTCCTGTAGTAACACTGGACCAATGAGGGATGATAGAGCTATCCAGTCATTGTAAAATCATTTTAAAATCATCGTAGCAGAAAAATTATTACTGCACGTCAGTTAAGGAAATGTATCGCTCTGATATTGATCATACAGATTTTGTTGATGTGTGCATTCAGCAAAAGCATACATGATATAAATTTTATGATGAAGTATTTTCAATTTTATTCCAATTTTAAACAT
The DNA here is from genome assembly GCA_026546875.1 of Pteroeides caledonicum. Taxonomy (NCBI): domain Eukaryota; kingdom Metazoa; phylum Cnidaria; class Anthozoa; order Scleralcyonacea; family Pennatulidae; genus Pteroeides; species Pteroeides caledonicum. The sequence continues at coordinate 10,736 of JAOBAZ010272053.1, forward strand.
TAATTTATATGTAATAATAAATATGCAATTGTTTTTATGGAAATCTTAATTATAGAGTTTAGCAATGGCATCATGTAATGATGTGTTACATACGAGGTAATGTAAACTAGTCAGGTGAATTTTGATCATTGACCTGCTACAAGGAACTCTGGTAAAACCAGCCATGTAAAATATATTCACAATCATAATATTTATACTATAGTTGGTGGAAAAGCATTAAAATCATCTGGCGTTAGCCAGGGTCAAGTGAAATCTATTAAGTGGCGGCTTATGTATGTAACAGTGGTTTTATGGACACTTTCCTGATACCTTTTAGCTGTTTTATATATATGCTCATTTGTATGCTTCTTTATTTCTCCTTATGTCTCTCTTAATAATATGACTTCATGTTGTTGTTAGTGTTGTTCAACTTCTAACAACTACTACATTGTACTTGATATATCACAATGTTGATACATTCTTAATTCCTATTCAGATGACTGTATCACTTTATGTATGTAACTGTAATAAATTTATTTGTAATAAAGAAATAGCAAATGGATTTCTGATTTTGGAAACTCTTATCCAAACATGCGGGATATTGCGTGACTTGAGAAAAGTGTAACAAAACACCAGATAAAGGTAAGTGTTAGTAGTAAATTGGAGCAACATCCCAAGTGTTTGGGTGAGAGTATCCAAACACAGAGAAAACCCATTTTGCATTTTTTTCAAATAACAGCAGATAAAAAATTGGTTGGAAATTTTCATGTTTGGATATTTGCAATCAGAGCATGGATACCAAACATGTCGTTCTTACCATAACTATTATGTTTTAGATTTACATGGAGCAATCAACCAAAACCAGTTATTACAATATGGAATCCAACATTCTCTATTTTACAAACAAATGGAAATGTTGAGGTGCTAGAGGTTAAAGAGAAATCTGTGTTTAGTAAACAATCTGCATTGGAAGAAAACATCAAAGAGAAGGTTGTAAATGTTGTTGGATCATTATCAAAGAAAATGATTGATACACTGCTTGCAGATAAACAAGGAGGTATTTCAGTATTCTGGTTGTTTGACAAAATTTACTCTAGTTAACACCAGATAAGTAATATAGTAAGTGATCTTTAACCCATGCACTGCAGCGCCAGCTACAAATGTAGCCAATGCAGCCATAATTAGCAAGGGGTTTCCCCTGAGCTTTGGCATTAGCTGGAGTAAAATCTGTTAAGTGGTTAGTTATGGCTTGTACCACTATTAATATGATTTAACCCAATTTACAGGAAATGTGTCCAGGTACAAATGATGACTATCATAAGCATAAGAAACCATTAGTGCATTCCCCAGAAACTTTTTAAAGCTTCTGAAATGCAAATTTGGGCATTTTGTAGATGGAAAGATTTTCTACAATAAATTACAATTATGTAATTCAGTCTCAACCTGACTAAAGATTCTCCTTCAATAGTTACATTTATCTTACTCTACAGATTCCTATTTGGTTGAACAGGAATCAGTAATCACAATGTGACCTTCCAGGCAGGATTTAAAAAAATAGTTACCAGTACCATAATGCTGGGTGGTAATGTGTAGTGTTACAGTGCTTGCTAGTCATGCCCAGCATGTCCCTGGCATGAGCACAACCCTTTAGAGATGCCTGTACACTCTATTACTTTACTTTGGCTACAACCAAATTATTTTACTTTCATTATAAAGTATATAAGTGTGATATAACACACAATTTGATTGGTACATACACATGCATTGTCATGCAATATTATTTTGTCATGTTATTGTGCATATAAAGGTCCCACAGTAATCGTTTTTCACTGTTGTGGTGTCCCTGCCATTTGTTTGTTTGTATATCGTAATTGTTGTAATTGTATTGTAGATGTTCTATGTACTGATGGGATAGTATAATAAATAAATAAATAAATAAATTTTGCGTACTTGTGATGTTAAAAGGCTTATATGGTGTTATATTAGGCTTATATGGTCCTATTTGCATACTTGTGGTGTTATATTAGGCTAAATATTATAAAAACTGGTCTTGTACCATTATGTTTTAATAACACACAAAGGGGGAAAGTTGGAAGAATACTCAAAAAGCATGTGAAACACTTAGCTACACCTTGTGTTTTATAAGCCTCCCTTGTATTCTCCCAATATTCTCCCAATATTCTCCCAATATTCTCCCATTGTGCATTATTAGTGGTAAGCAAGTACCGTTTTATAACATGAACACACAACTGGAAATTAAAGAAAGACTAAGTCTACAACTAATATCTCTTCCAAGGTGACTGGAGCAAGACATAAAAACATTCAATCCAGACTTTTATTAACTTCCAGTTATGTGTTTCTGTCATAAAACAGCATTATTCCACCGTAACGGCATGTGACTTTTAATTCTTACACTTTGGTAACAAGCTCCAATCTATAAAGTGTTAATAACTGTGACTTTTTTTCTTGTTTCAGAGGTTATCTCAAAAAGTCCAAAACTTGTTCACAGTGAACAAAAAGCATCAAATGATGAGGACCGACTGGACTTAGTTACTTTGCTATTTGATGGCTACCTATTGGTTGTCTTATCATTTAGTGTTTTAAATTCATCAGATCTCTTCAAGTGTTTTGAAATGTCCAAACATGTCTCACTTGTACCATTTATTCTCCCACAACAAACAATTACAGATATGAAACTAATTGATGGAACGTTGTTTATTCTTTATAATTGTGGTGTGGTAAGTGGATTCCAAAAGTAAATACAGTACTGCTCGAAAGTAACCTAATAAAAACGTGTCCTAGAATGCGTTCCAGAACGCGTTTCCCAAATTTCCTACAACGCGCTCGGAACGCGTCCCAGAACGTGTCCTAGAACGTGTCCCAGAACGTGTCCCAGAACGTGTCCCAGAACGTGTCTTAGAACGTGTCCCAGAACGTGTCCTAGAAGGTGTCCCAGAACGTGTCCCAGAACGTGTCCCAGAACGTGTCCTAGAACGCATTTCGGTCGCGATCGGAACATTAGGTTACTTCTGAGGAATACTCTTCTCTACATTTGACCAATAATTGAGCAAGCATCATAACACGTTCTTAAAACATTTAGTACCGGTATGACTATGTCATTTCTAAGGAAATCTCGGAAAAGCTTAAGTAAATCTCGGAAAAGTGTTATAAATTAAACGAAAGTATTCATGCAACTGCAAATGTATTTTCTTTTGTAAGATAGGCTACTAATTTTCAGTGCGTTAAGACACCAGCAACAAAACAAGCCCGGTATGTACATTGCTTTGTAAACCTCCTTAAACCAAACCACGAGCACAGAATCAGATATAAGCAGAAGATCAACTCAGGTCGGAACCTTTGACGTTTTTTTCTTTGCGCATATCTTATTACGCATGTTGTCGGCCATTACTCTGGCGAGTAAACTGCAGAGTTGTCCTTTTGTTCAACTGCTACTCCTGGCCACGAGCGAAAAGTATTTACACTAGCAAGAGTATATAAAAATCCATTTTACTGTCTTTGATTACTTGTATGTCTTTGCTTTTCCTTGATGAAACTCGCTGAAACTTAGTAATTATGTTTAAAAAACAAAATTATAAGTCTGTCATAAATTTGGGAACGAAGTAAAGTATATTTCAAAAGCGATTTAACTGTGTTGTTCGAGAAGTGGACTTCAGTTTGACAACTAGCGCCAGTCCTTTTCCTCATCCTCGACCTCATTCTTTATTCCCATGAGGAGCCTGTGTAACTTGGTTTGAAAAAGCAAATTAAAAATGATCCACCAGGCAGGAGATACTCATTAACTAAAAATAATTTTTTTTGGTTTGTAATTGAAATAGATTGTGATTTATAAGCTGGTAAACTGGACATTTTATGGATGGATTGATGTGTTCTTCAAATCGGTGATTTCAGGTATCATATATGTATAAAGTGATTTTTAGGTCTCATGAGGTACGCAAGAAGACATCATTTCATTGGTCAGTAACGGTCATAAAAACGTATTTGTAACTGAACTACCTATATATCTTATTTACACGCTGCGAAGTCCGGATAACCATTTCTTAAAAACTGCCCGAGTCCGAAGGGTGAGGTACATTTTTTTTCAGGTACAACGTTTTCACGTTCGTACTGTTTTAGGAGATTTGTACTGACATTGTAAATCATTGTTAATTTTGTCTTTTGTAACTAATGAAGTCTTGAATCTCATAGTTCATCATGACAAACATAAAACCTGTATCGCATTTAGTTGTGTGTATCCACATGCAAAGTTTCAGGCGATTTCATTTATTAATCCTAAAGATATACCCGATCTTCCATGCAAATTTGCTGTACACAACCAGTCACATTACAGCTATTTTATTTGAATACTTAATATCTCGACGAGAAGAGATATGAAAGGACTTGAGGACATAATATGAAGACTTGATATGAAAGCACGTGAAATAAACGTCTATGTGCATTACATTTCTCTTAAGTTAACTGTATCTTTCATTTGTAATTTACTTTCAGAGTTGAGCCTCTGAACCCATGGGGGCCGCTGGTTACGATAAAGCAAAAAGGATTACAAATTGTTATTACAATACTAAAGAAACCAAATAAAATTCAGTTATTTTTTGGGCACGGTTCTTCTTTAAAATACATTTTTTTCAGTAGATCTGGAAGAGGAGAGTGTTGAGAATGGTGTTCCAAACCACAGACCAGTGACGAGTATTATGGATGTTAATGATGACATGTCAAAGATATTGATCTGTGATGTTACCAACAATGTTATCCAAATTAACCTAACTGATTATTATCGCCATTTTCCTGACCATCTCAATTCTCGTAATCATTCATCTGTCAATCCTGCTCAGAAAAAGGTTTCAAAGTCTGAACGAAAAAAAGACGTGATCGATTCTGGAAACAATTTCTTTGGTGACCCATTTTGGAGAAACGAGATTTTGGCTATTTCCAAAGAAACTGAGCGTCCACGTGAAACAGGTAAGATACAATGAGCGTTAGAACCAGTCACAACTATGGTCGCACAAAGGTTGTGCCAGGTTAACGGTGCGGACGGTTTGTGGCAGAACACCCGTACCGCACGTTGTATACCAATACAGTTATTCGTATAATTAACAACGTCTTAACAATCCCAATAATTTATTGGGTAATACCATGATCGCCTCCAATTTCTTTGTTCTCACAGGGGATGTAAACTTCGTATTTCCCTCATTACCCATGCATAGTTTTTATTTACTAAATTTCCCCGGGAAATTTAGAAGAACACAAAGGAACCTTTTTCTTTTACTAAATTTCCCTCTTGCATAACTAACGTGCAAACATCATACGACGTGTACGCTACTCACAACTTTTTATTATCTGATATTTTATTAACATGAACCGACTTGCAGCCATATTTGTGAATAAGAGGAAGCTATAACCATACAATAAGAAAAACATAAACTTATAATATCTCAGCGTACTTTTCTGACTATTTCTCGGCAATCATAATATTACAAAGTAATACCATGGCTTTCGGGAAATTAGCTATTAAATTGCCCTTTGCCTCGGGAAGATTTGTAAGGATCCTCGGGCTTTGCCCTCTGACGTTTACAAATCTTCCCTCGGCGCCGGGCAATTTAATCGCTAATTTCCCTGAAGCCATGGTATTACTGATAATACAACGACATTTATCGAAGTATGACTTATTTTCATTAAGACTTATTGTTGTGAAAGCCAAATTTAGATTTTCTGTTTGAGCTTGCGCGGTAAACAGCGCCGGTAAAAGTGTATTGCAAACATATTTACTGTAAGATATGAAGTACTACATTGTAAAAAAATTAGGGTTAGGGTTTGGATCAGGTATGTTTCACAAGACATCTCACCCTTGAATATTCAACTAGATATGATAATCTAATATTTTGTATAATAAGTCATACTAATATTTTGTATAATAAGTCATATAAGTCACACTTTGATAAATGTCGTTGTACCCAATAAATTGAGATTGTTAAGAGGTTGTTACCAATAACTTTATTGGTATACAACGTGAGGATCGGCTGGGCAGAAGTGGTTAGCGTATTGCCCCACTGACCAGTATATTAACTACGTATTAACCGAACGCGAGGTCCGTACGGTAAAACATTTTGCTTCAGATCTTTTGAGTACAGACTGAGCCCAAAGGGCGAGGTTCGTACTATCAAAAAATCAAAAGCAAAATATTTTACCGTACGGACCGAGCTTGTGAGGTTAATAAGGAGTTCATTATATGTCTCAACTACCACGGCAAGTGCTAACGACATTGTTGACTGGGTGCGAGGATGGCTTTCTTTATTTAATATATCATCTTCGTCTGTTAGTTCCTCCGGATAATAGCTAATTGTCCGGCCATTTTTTGTTATTTCGTTTAATTTTAGTCAAATTGTTTCGCTTAGTTTGTTGTTTTCATGCGGGTCCGTACGCCAAGTCCGTACGGGAAAGTACGGAGCCGCACGTTAGCCAATCAGCGTTCAAATACGCGAGTTCGGACTCGCACGACATATAAATTAGTATATTACTGTAGATTATCTGGGATTGAGTACCCGAGTTTAAAATGTGTCAGCACGAGAGATAACGAATATAGGTCACAGAGAACCGGATATCAATGTGTTAGAAATAACTGGAGGGAGATTTTTGAATGGCTGAGTGAATTTTTGTAATGTCATACAGTGTTAATTGCAGGACAGTTACTTTATTAAAATAATTATATTGGCGATAGGGCGGTTCACTTACTGTATGTAAAGTCTTGGACTGTGTAGTAAGATGATTGTTCACATATCGACGTTATTGCATGTATAATTTTCATTTTTTGCCAGCGCTGAAAGGTGAAGAGTTAATTGCCAGAAAACGAAATAGTAAAAAGAACATCAAGGAGGATGACGTTACTGAAACGTCATGGTCCAAAGTTATTACGTCACCATCTTGGATGGAAGATTTCAGATGTGTTGGTCTTTATTGTTCATCAGCTTCCTTTTTGCTTTGGTTGCGTCCCACGAAAAATGACGATGAACAACTTAATCATGGTGTATTATGTTGTTATTCGGATAGCGACAAAGATTATCTTGTGAACGTGTAAGTATATCTTAACATCGTATCAAAAAAATTCTTGGAACTAAAACAATGAACAAAGATTATCTTGTGAACGTGTAAGTATATCTTAACATCGTATCAAAAAAATTCTTGGAACTAAAACAATGAACAAAGATTATCTTGTGAACGTGTAAGTACATGTTGACATCGTATCAAAAAAATTCTTGGAACTAAAACAATGAACAAAGATTATCTTGTGAACATGTAACTGAACAAAGATCATATATTTTAAGAAGTTGAAAGTATGTTAATATTGTATAAAAAATTCTTGGAATTGAAACAATTTTTCTTGAAATTTTTTAAAAAAGTAATATAAAACGTTTTACAGAAAATCGTTAAAATGACGTTAATCTTTTTTGTGGAAATCCGACATTGATATCTGTCATAGTAAAAATATTGCAAACATATGGGTAAATTTGAAAACATCTTTAGGTTTTCAATAATTGGGAATATCTTTACAAGTTTAACTTATACTTTGAATTTTTTTTCTTCTAATTGCTTCTTTTTGATGTAGATTTATGGAAGAAACTGCTGTGGCATGTGGTGGAGACATGATACGACCTGTTTATTTATTAACGTGTGGTATGGTAGGACTACCAATGTTTGGTACCTCACAAAATGATTTAGTTAACAAGGTACCAGCTACCTTTGTCTCAAGGACAATGGCAACGAATTTTTTACTGTTTCAATGTTTTGTTATACCTCTTTTAGCTTTAAATTTTCTTACTCTACCATCTTGATACAATTTAAAACCTGTATCTCAGTTTGAATAAAAAAATTGTTCAATTGTTACCACACAAACCAAAACAACATAGTGACAGAACAATCATGTTTAAGCCATGTTTGGTAAATTCAAAATGGCGGACATTAGCAAGATTTACTAGACTTTGAAGTGAAATATCTCGAGAATTAACAAAACTTTAAAGACAGTTATGAAATAGTTGAAAGTTTTTTTAAAACTTTAAAACTGTAAAAGAAATATTTTTTGGATTGGAATGTGCATTATGGTGAAATATGGTGGATCGTTGTGGTTCACTGACCCAAGTAACTCGTGTCAGCAAAGTGGAACGAGTTACCATAATTTATATGATAATGAGAGGTCACTGAACTCATTTACGATATAAACGCGGTTAAACTGTAATTGGCGGCCATATCATTGTTGTCCTATCAACAGCTCTTATTGTGTTATATTCATTAGTTATTTCTAGCACACTGAACAATAAACAAACTAATTTTGGTACACATCGTTATAAAATTTGATGCCGAATTGTACATATCAAACCCGATAACTTTCCCAAAACTACAGCCAGCTTAATACAATGAAGTCCATTCCTTTTAATATTTATTATAGATTATTGTGTACGAGAACGTTGCAATGGCTGAAAAACTTTGTTATCTGAACGACTGGGATCACTTTGCTGTACCCATCAGTGCTCTTGAAGCGGCTTTAAAACACGAACAACTGGATACTGTCGCGTTTTATTTAAAAACCAAAGGGAAAGGTAATAAAACTATAATAATTTATGTTTTTTCCGATAGGTATGCAAACGTTACGACAGAAATACCATATTTGGTCGGTCTCATCTCGTCGTGCTTCCATCTACTTCAAAATACGCATAAAACCCCGACAAGACATTTTGACAAATGTCTTGTCGTTGAAGTTGTTCGGTGCGATTACAAGTTTATTTGTAATATGATTATTCTTGACGTTGAAATTTCCTCTGTAATGTCGAAATGAGAACGACAAACCACTGTCTTAGCATAAAGATCACAAAAAATGTAGAAATAACAAAACATTTCTCGTCTTGAAAGATAAAGTTTATTCTTAGACGTTTAGTTATTACACGTATCTTAAAATGTTACAGATATTTTTATTTCTTTAAAAATTAACGACTGTAAAACCATGTTTTATTTAGCATTTACAACGATCGCATCCGAAAGTGAAGTTGTATCACCTGTAAGAAGACTGTCTCCATTATCTCCTGGGTCATTTCAATCCAGACCACTTTACACAAAATCACCACAGTCTGAAGATGTACTTGAACAAATAACTAGTGTTGTCAACCTTCTACTAGCCACGATAACAACAAGTTCAAAACGTTAGTACAGCTTTACTCTCTTTTATTACATGTTTTTTCGCTTTGTACCACTACGTTCATTTCTGTCCTTATATCGCTGACGTCACGTGTCGCCACATGTTCTGCTTTGTTCTGTTCTATCCTGTCCCATCCAGTCCTGCCCCATTCCATCCCGTCCGGTTCTATCCCTACCCTCCTGTTCCACTCCGTCCTATCCCTTCCCGTCCATCCTCTCTGGTTTCATCCCCTCTGGTCCCCTCCCCTTCTGTCCTATCCCCTCCGGTCCTATCCCCTTCTGTCCCATCCCCTCCTTTTCCATTTTTTCCTGTCCCACCTCTCCCTATATCTCATCTCCTCCTGTCCAGTCCAGTCCTGTTCATTCCTGTACTTTGTTTCGCTTGTTCTAATTTAGTCTCTTCAAATTTTGTGTGATCTCAAAGAGGTTCATTGTACTTTCCTTTCTCCCTTAGTTTTCCTGCTTTCATTTGTCCTGTTTTAGGTAAACACAGTGTTCAGTTTACTAGTCAACTCTTACAAATGAGTTTTGACTATGTAAACAACTTGATGCAAGATGCAGTCCACTATATTGAACGACAGTTAGGTACCCAGACTGATCGTGAAAGAATACATCAAATACTTTCTTACTTAACGGCCAAAACAATGGAGCTGCGCATGTTTTCCCATTGTATCCCACCGTTCACTTCCGACCCTAAAAACACCAGACCTGCCAAACATGAACCGACGGAAGAAAATCCATTTTCTCGTGACCTGTGCTCAGATACTCAAGAAATTATTTTTCAAAAGTGGTCCACTATGGACGATAAAGTGAGTATTATGTCTTCCTATTTTACTACGCTTAACTAACAAGACGAGAGTTTCTTCAATGACGCTATACGTATTTGAGAGGAACAATGACATACTATATACTACATGAAGTTTAAGGAAAATTGCTTCATTAAAGCCCGTGGTCCTCTATCGACGATAAGGTGATTATGTCTTCCTATTTTACTACTGTAACTAACAAGACGAGAGCTTCTTCAATGACACTATACGTATATGAGAGCAACAATGACATACTATATGAAGTAGGAGGAAAATTGTTTCCTTATTGCCCGTATTTAAGATGTCGGGTGTTAGCTAAGCCCTGGTTCATACTGGTGACATAAGCTTAAACCCAAAGAAAAGGCAAAACAAAACACAACCAAGCGTGCAGCACAAAGATCGATATAGGAACAAGTGTAAGAACGTAATCGAAGTACAAGCTAAGACTAGAGCAAAAGACAAAACAAAGAAAAATTCTCGTTCTTTTTTATGTTCAAGTCTCATGCTTTGTCTTTTCATCAATATAGTTATATGGAATAAATAAGGCATGGATCTGATTACAAGGCCGTAGTAAATTATTAGATACAGATCGAGTGAGGATGGTCTACCTTACTTATTAAACGAACGCATCTAAACAACCATCTTTTGTTATTTTATCTCAGTAAATAAAATCGGTTTCCAGTTTTAGTCTTATAATCTCGGTCCCAATTTTAGTTTATTTTTTCTACCATTTAGGATGTTATTGGAGATGCTATTTTATCACGACAAATTCCTCTTGCACAACTTTACTTCTTAAATACAGGACAGTCGTTCTCCACACATGATGGTTCTCTTTCTTATTTCATTAAGTCTGGAATGGATTTAGTTCTGGAGGCTTTGGCGAGCAAAAATATTTCAACAGGAACCAACATGTTAAGAAACATGGTATGTAGTTTTATTTGTTTTTAAGTAATAATTCAAGTCCAACTATGAAGACTGGACAAGATTTCAAGTCCGAGCATTCATTTCTAACGGTTTTTTAACTAAATCTCTTACAATAGTAAAAGATTTAGTTAAGAAATCGACAAAATTACGCTGTTTGTTTACATTTTTAAATTGAATACCGTTAGCGGTCCGGTTGAGCGGTCCGGATGGGAAAAACCGGACCGGCAACCAAGCAATTTAATTGACTGAAACGCGTGGATACCAGACGGGAAAAAAATAAATATATATATTAACTTTTTGGGTTGTATTGCTGTAGGGCGAAAACGAGGTAGAAGTGATCAGGAAAATCTGCTTGAAGACTTTTGATCGTCCTCTTCGAGATTTTTTGGTAAGTTTTACAAATCTTAAGGTCTTTGAAAAGTCTGGGTTATTTGGCGACTTATTAATTTATGCGATTCCCTAGCTAATAAATGAAAATGGCGGAAATTGCGGGTAGAGGGCTCATGTCACGTACAACGGGATGGCTAGTGAGTGCCGGGGGTGGGTGGTCGTCGCTGAAATCGCGAGCGCTCGTGACTCAAATAGCAGGAGGCCGTGTGACCCCTGTGTCTGGGGGATGTTTGGGGGAAGTCTGGGGGACTCATGATTAAAATGGAAGACATTATACGCGCACATACCGTCTATTTGATTGTAGTCTTTAATTATTTGGGTCTCTGTATTTTATGGTATTGGTATTGTCTTACATGTACTTTCTCTTTCTCCAATTTTGTCATCAACGCGTGATATATACTTTATATACTATATAAAAAAGTTCTTTCATTGTTTTTATAGATTGAGCAGTTGTCAAACTGGAATGAATTACACGAGAATGAGATAACTGCCGTTCGATTTTTGAAATCTCTTGAGAGCATTTACGACAGTCAGTCTTTAGAAAATTGTCTAATTCGACAATTGCAACATAACGAGCGTAAATAGTGAGTTGTGGAAATTTTAGTGCCTGTAAACCCAGAATAGGATTGTGGTTATTCAGATAGAATCCCTTACCGAATCCCAGACCCTGCAACTAGCCGACCCCAGAAACTAAAAACTCCAGGTCGCGGCTTTTGTGAAGA
>JAOBAZ010272054.1:0-14905 GCA_026546875.1 Pteroeides caledonicum
GTGCACAAAGTTTGCATAAACCGAGATCAACATAGATAATGAGTTCTATTGAATTTTTAACAAGCTTCCAGACCATCCACTCTACTGACTATGCTGTGACTACAAATGGTATACATGTATTTGGTACTAGCATTTGTTTTATTTACATCCCAAGGTATGTGATGGGTTAAAATCAGGAAAATATCAGTTTGTTTTGTGCAACTTTGCTGCACCAGATATGGTGGGTCACACAGGAAATTTTGAGGCTGCAGTAAAAGCCTGTGCTTCTACAGGTATCATTATTTTTTTCAAAAAAATTCAATTAAGTATGAATGCTATTGCTTAAGATTATAATGTGACAAGCATTTTTTTTCAGACTTGGGGATTGGTAAAATCAAGGATACATGTGAAGAGTATGGATATGTTTTGTTTGTAACTGCTGACCATGGCAATACAGAAAAAATGTACAGTGAAGAAGGAGGGCCTCATACAGCACATACAACTTTTAAAGGTATGGATACTGGCATGCACTGGCAGGCTGACCAGAATAAAATTCATAAAAAGTTTAAATCATCTTTATTTTTAGTTCCTCTGATTATTACCAACACTGAGCACAAATTAAAGACTGGTCAGAATGCAGCATTATGTGATGTTGCAACCACTATACTTGATGTTATGGGGATTGAACCAGCTCCAGAAATGACTGGATGTTCTTTATTGGTGGTTAAATAGTTTTGTAATCAAATACTGTAAATAAAATAATATTTTAGGCTTCAAGCCATAGACTATAGCATTCGGAGAAATTTGTGAGTTTTTCACTGAAAGCTACAGCCATCATTTACTATGAAGAATTTGTGGTCCTAATATTATTTTAAGGTGGTAGTCTACCCTAAGTTAAAAAATATATTTTGAAATTTTGGAAAAAGATATGGGCTTACTGTCTAGTTAATTTGTTCAACTGTTTATAAAACTAACTGCTTTGCAAGACTGCTTTGTTGATATTCCAACAGAATTGGCTAAAATTCAAAGCTTTTTTTCGCGCGTTAAAACCAAGGCTTTGTTCGTTATCATTGTTTGGTATGCGCTATTTTTAACTCACAATAGTTTCTCTTGTTTAAAGTCCTCTGTTTAACATTCCACAACAAACAATAGACAATCTTTGCTCTTGGTTTTTTCAAAATAACCAAATTTCGCTGTACTAAATTTGCGAAAACTCTGCATTAAGAGGTGTGTGATGGTTCGCCTCAATTTTTGACTGCAGGTGGATCTCTTAGTGTTTTATGCAATAAGTAGACAGTTTTCCGAAATTTGCGACATTTCACTGGTTACCGTGGAAACGGTGTTTTTTGGAAGTTAAAAAGAGAGTAGTGGACGAAATTAAAATCTCTCTACTTGTTGCATAGTATTTAACTTGAGAAACAACTTCGAAAAGTAACTTCGAAAAGTAACTTCGAAAAGTTTGGACTTGATATCATTATTATTGCTTTTGAGATATTGCTTCCACAAATTTTCGGTTACCATGGATATTACAAGGTACACGGCAATTTGTGCGCTTAAATTTATATTATAGTTACTACAGATGTTGTAAATTTTTGTTACGACTGAAGCAGCTGTAAATAAATTAGAGCAAGAGTGATTTGGGTAATTTAGGGTAGACTACCACCTTAATAAATCAGATTGAGCCATTTATAATTTACTCACCTTAAGTCATGTCTAAATCAAAATATGTATTATAGTGTGAATGCTAAAAATAAATTGTGTATGTCGAGACTTCAGTATTTACTATTTAAGTACCAGCAATCAGGAGATCGCGGTTTCGATCCTCGTTTGGGGCTCAGAATTTTCTGAGATATTGGCTTGTTACAACATTTACCACAAAGCAAAATCACATATACCACAAGCTACCATTCATAACATTTACATGCTATATGTATACACATAGTTGTGGAATTTTTGGTGGTGACATACGAGTACAGAATATATATACATGTATATATTTTGTAAGACCAGTCCGGGACATGTTACGAGAAATCCAACACCACGGCCTTCCGGCTGGAATCGAACCAGCGACCATGCGATTCTAGTGCAGTGCTCTAGCCACTGAGCTACGGAGGCCGTTGCTAAGAGTTTGGCCACATGTTCAGTACATATTTTGTAGAATGGTTATGGCGGTGGTTAGAGGATTGGCTATATTAATATTTGGCATGTCACTCGTTTGACAAAAATGTATACACGTGTATGTATATAAAATATACACATACAAACGTCCTGGGTATGACGTTAAACTGCGTTTTAGAGAGCGTGGAGTAACACCTTGACCATCATATTCAACTCAATTTTCTGTATACAGTATAAGAAACGGTTTCACGGACGATGTTCCGGATTGCGGAAGGTTATGGGAGTACAAAACTTTGTATATCCGGCTTCCAGAGAACAGCAGAATACTGACAGTAATGAGACGGAAAACAGATGGGTCCCGGGTGGGGAATTGCTTGAGGTGGTGCATCGACCAATTCTGCTATCTGGGAGATGTAGGAGTAAAAATAGCGATTCGTGCTAGGGTAACCTCCGCTTAGAACGGATGATAAAATAAATTTCTCTTGCTGACCCAAGAGAAACTTTGTTATTTTCAATGTCCTCAACTGACGTTTTCAATACGGTAGCTCTCTGACCAAAAGCTTACATTTACAAGCGCAAACGTCCAAAAGATATTTGACATATTTAAGGCTATCGTTAAAGTTTTTTAAATTTTTTTCTCAAAGCCAACATGGCTGCCAGTAGGGTTAAGCAACTGTAGCATTTAGGAAGGTATAGCCAATCCAGTTAATATGGAGATCAGTGACGTGAACTGGCCGACCATATTAATTTAAATAAAAATCACACTGCATATCTCAAACGTTGTGAACACAATTAAGCTGACGAGGTCTATTACGACAGAGATAAAACGACCCAAGCATTTTTATAAGCTTTATTTCTACTATTTTCTAAATAAAAAGAACAAAACCAAAAAACACGATCTCGCTCACCCAACAAAACAAAACCTTTATTACAAACAGAACGGAAACAAAACTGACTGTACTGATAAGGATTGTTTGTAAAAATAGTCTTTACATTTAAAATCACATAAACTTTCGGGGATATTTATAGTTGGAATTGTCATCACGCTCGTCTTCAACGTGCTTGCGTTTCCTTGGGAACGGGGGATACGTGCTATTCAAGGCGGCATAACTGTTTGGGAAGTTATAAAATTCGGGAAGCGCATTAGGTCGCCAACTACTATCGTACGGGCTACTAGAACTTGGAATGGCGCTCGTTGGACGACGAAAGTTCACAGGAGAAATATCCGAAAGTACAGGCGAGATAGGTACCTTTGGCGGTACATGAGGTAAGCTTCCCGTGTAATGCCACAATCTGGCTATCTCGGCAAGAATGAGCCAGGTAATTTTCCTGTGCGCAAAGTCGTTCCAGTGAACGCCATCTTTGACGCGCTGGTTCAAGTGCTTGTAAAATACTTTGTGCAGATCGAGAAATATGAAACGCTTGTTGTGCGTTCCATGCAACTGATCGCGCACATAGAGGTTCGCTTTACGAATGTCTTTGGCGGGAAGCGTTTGGCAGATGCCAGGCGGAAGGAAACCCGCCTTGACTTTTTCCCGTACAGGTAACGTGGCGTTCCATATGAAGAGACGGTCGTCGTAGGGTACGGCCAAATCAATGGCCTCTACTAGTTCAGGAATATTCTCTATAAATTCTTGGTTGGCGGCTTTGCCGTAACGATGAAGATCCCAAAGACATGAATTCATAATGATTACATGTGGGGGATCCAGTTTAAACTCGTCCAATATGGACTGCATATACTCGTTGTAACATCTTGTCACAAAATAAAACTTAATAACGGTGCTGCCTTGAGTAAACTCTCGTACTTCTTTGTAATCGGTACCGTTATGTAAACCTGTTAATACACCACCTTCGAGCAGAGTATCACCTTGGAAACTCTCCTCACCCTAGAAAGCAAAGCAGAAACTGGTAACATTTGAAATAAATTCCAAACGGCGCGCCTAAGCCTGGTTTCCATATGATTACTTCGATCGCTCAAAACTGTGTTCAGCCAATTAGAGTGATTGTAGTATTGTTGACGGAGATAGTATGATGGCAATGATTGGCTGGACACTATCTTGGGCGATCGAAGCGATTATATGGAAACCAGGCCCTACTTAAGGCACTGGTGTATTGGCAAGTTGCCCAAGTAGATGTGAGATTTTAAGTGGAAAGATTTAAAGTGCCTGTAAACCTAAAATAGTTTTTTGGTGATTTGTTTACAAAGTAAAAAATTGGTTAATAAGTTATAGATTAGTTTTTGGTTTAGAAAAACAATTAAAACATATGGCTCTTTTCAAGATAAAAGTTGCGCCTTTAAAGGACCTGGGTCTGACCCCAGAAAATTTCTATAGTTTGTATTTTGACAATTATGGCTGAACAATGAGTCGATTTTCATCTCTCAACTAAAACAAAGTA
The DNA here is from genome assembly GCA_026546875.1 of Pteroeides caledonicum. Classification (NCBI taxonomy): domain Eukaryota; kingdom Metazoa; phylum Cnidaria; class Anthozoa; order Scleralcyonacea; family Pennatulidae; genus Pteroeides; species Pteroeides caledonicum. Next base: position 4,495 of record JAOBAZ010272054.1, read on the forward strand.
ATTTTTGAGTTAGATTTTGTAGTTAAATTTGTTCCTGGGACCCAAGAATGTACATTTGGGTTTATACTAAGGTACTTTAAGGGATGCAAGCAGACTTTGGTAACATTTGAAAACTCAAAATGAGAGGACTTGTTGAGGCAATGCTGTGTTGGCAACAAGTTACTTAAAATGTGTAATTGTAAGTAAAAAGAAATTAAGACTGGAAAGCTACATAACCGAACTCAGGAGAATATTCTCATAGTTATTTGCTTTGTTTAATAAAAAATTTTATACAAAGCAGATGCAGTGGCAGATTAAGGGGAAGGCTGACTGGGCAGCAGCCAGGGGCCTGCAGGTTTTTTCCTTCCAGGGGGGCCTGCTGTCACCAAATTTAAAATTAATACTGAATTGTGTAATTTAATTTAGCTTTTACTCGAAATTTCGGATTTGATTTTCCATGTTCCCTCATTATCTAGCAGTCATTGCTGCCTTGGAAAATAATCAGAGTGGGGAAGGAAAGGGGAGAAGGGCAAGGGGGCCCGGACAGAAAGATAGCAAGGGACCCAAAAATTCTTAATCTGCCACTGAGCAGATGTCTATGGCCCCAATTCACATGAGTAATTTTTATGTAACAATGTTTATTTGCTTGAGTAGATGAGGAAAATTGAACAATTTTTAATCCAATTTTATTTTTTATAGCCAAAACGTCAGTTGCAATGAAGTAAAGATATCCACTTTATACACTGCAAAACAGGCATGGGTTAGAACAGTTTATATTACTTGCCGGCAACAGCGACAGATTTAGAGTAGGTCAAAATAAATTAAAGCTTGAAATTTAAAATTCAAAATACCTGAACACCAACACCATTGGTTGGATTTATATTCTTTAGAATGGTTTAACCAATAGGATTATTAGCAAGATATTTTGAATTTTAATTTCAAAAATTTTAAAAAGTTTAAGCAAAAGACTACTGTTTTTCCAAATAAACAAAACATACCTTTTCTTTTAATTCTTCTAATTTCAAAAGCTGGTTGGTTTTTAGTAAACATACAAGGTCTTTGTAAACTGATCTCTGTACTGAAAATAATAATAAAAAACTAGTCAAAAACTACAAGGCAAAATAATGTCTGTATCTATCTAGTATGGCTTAATAGTTCACTCCTGAGTGACTGAGTTAAAATATTAAAGTACGCTTGGCTGAGAAGTGCTCACATGTTTGTTTTATGTAAAAAGTTTGTCAAATACTGTACCGCATCATAATAACCACCCTGTATTTAGTTTATATAGTTATATAAATTGCACATTGTTTCTAGGAAATATAGATTTTTATACAGTTAGAGCATAGCTACATGTATGCATATACAGTAAGCTTAGCAATACCTGAATCACCAATTACCACAATATGTTTGTCTTTAAACATGGTCTGGATATCTTCAGTACTAAAACGTGGGGCAGCCATGACGACTATACCTCTTGTTATACTGTAACAAAAAATATATTATAAAACGAGTGCTACAAACAGTATCACAAAAAAATAATATGCTTATTTGAATAATTTTTAAAACAAGACATTTTAATCCCTGAACTACCATAGCGAACCTGTATTTATTACACTGGCTAGTAAGGGCTAACAATTTTGCTTGTCATAGGAAGAACTGTAGCAGTCTATATATACAAATTACTCCCTTAACTCCTATAGTTGTCACATGTCTACCAGAAATTTCAAAGAATTATTATGCCGATAGAAATTCTTGGAAATAACTTTGTATGTTTTGGGAAATTCTAGCAGTATACCATGATATAATCATCTTTATCTTTATTGTAATAATTCATTGTTTTTGCAGTCAACTAGAAATTTCAAAGAATTATGCCATTAGAAATTCCAGGAAATAACTTTGGATGTTTTTAAAAGTTCTAAGAGTATATCATGATATAAGCACGTCTATCTTCATTGTTGTTCAGTATTCTACTCTTATGTCTATTGCAAACAAAATTATAACTTTGAAAACAAACGAGTTCTACATTAGATTATTATTGAAGCATACATAACAAAGCTGTATCATTCCTCACTATATCACTATAATACATTACGTAAATTGATGACCATTCACTGCCGGTGTTATTTTAAAGTTTATTACGGACAGACTTCACGGAGACACCATACACGTTAACAATAAACTGTTTTATTTCGGGGATAAATTGATAGGAATGCAACAAAACTAGGAAAAGTATCACACCAGACAAAACAAAACAAATGAAACAAGCATACAATGAAAATCAAAGTTATAACAACAGCACTTGCAGTTCCGAAAACGTTTTCCAATTTGTGTTACACGAGTGAAGCATTTTAACATGCAAATAAATATGGGTAAATCTATATACGTAAACTAAACAGCCCGACGTCTTAATATAATCTTCAACATTTCACTGATTTAAGTATAGGCTATAGACGGTAATTAACAGAATTCAGAAAGTCTCATGACGTTTGACTTTGTGTCAAATCGCCGTAAACCCATAAGATAAACTTAACGATGGTAGTGCAATAGTATCTTAATTAAAACCAAACGCTTCTTTCTCAAAACTCACATTAGAAACGAGATAAGCAACTTAGAGTGAATTGAAACTGGATCTCCAAGTCTCTAGACACTTGGGCGACTTGTTTGCACAAAACCTTTCGTCGTTTCGATATTGTATGTCCTCATATAAGGCCAACAAGCCAAGTAAATATCTAAAAGTACTCCTGAACTTACCTAAAGGTAAATCATGGCTATGAAGACGTTGTATCCGTTGACTAATGTTCTCTCATCAAACTATATTCTTTGTTATCTTGACATGGCTGGAGACGATCATCTAAGATGTTAATAATATGCACAAGGCAATATGCGCGCTCATATGTTCAGGTCACGTGAACAGAATTGCGCGGCTGCGTGACCAGGTGCTCGCGCGTTAAATAATAACATGGGCGTGGTTAATGGCCTTGAGGCACATGAGACAAGGTTTATAACCTACAGAACGAGCACCCACGAAAGAATGGTACGAACCACAGATAATATTTGGCTGGTATCTAGACAATGTGTTGTTTAGCTCACCATAATGTTTTTCATAGAAAAATTTACTTTGGGGCAAGCAAAAGTTTTACTCAACTATGTCACAAACATTCTAGCTGTCTCCCAAACGCCGTTCCTGAAACTGAAAGATCATTTTATACATTTGCCAATACAGACAAAGATACGGTGAAACAATGTTCTGGAACAGCAAAGATTTTCTTTTCTTATCTCCAAATCGAAAGCGACCGCTTGAGAAAAGAATTCTCCAAGAACATTTGAGCGTTTGTTTTGACCAAATATAATCTTACTAAATATTTACCTTCCATGTACAGTATAGATGAAAAACAGTCTTTCTTGAGCTGTTAACAAACTTTAGCAGCTTGAACATGATTGAGCTGGTCAGCTTCGACTAGACATGTTAAAACAGTATTACTTGGCTGATGAACGAACAGCGGTAAGGGTTGTTCATTCCAGTTAGGAGCAGCGATATCCGTTCTGAATATTGTAAGCACTAAACTATTAGCATGTAAGAGTTTAAAATACAGAATCACAATATCGTTAAATTGCAATGAGAATTAGGGTGAGAATTAGAATTTGGCTTAGAGTTGCTGAACCAACAATCTGAGAGATTTGCTTTTTACGTGTACGTATTTGACACATACGAAAATCAATCCATCTACAAAGGTGGACTGATTTTCATGTTTCAGATGTTTCAGTTTTTTTTACCAGCACATACGTAAACAGTAGTTACAGTACATAAATTCACCAGTTCAAAACTTAGTGAAATATTTCACCATTTTTTTCGAGATAAAATTAACCCTGGAAGACCCAAGCTGTTTCCACCTTGACGATAAAATCGCCTGGCGTTAGAGTAAAATACGTAAGAACCACGCCGGGTCTTACAGGGTTAATGTCTCCCTTTTACTATCCCTATATACCCTTATCTTCAAAGATAATGACCACTTACTCATCGGGTACAGTTTTCAACAACGAAGCAAGTAAACGAAAAACTAGAAAATAACTTACTCTATAGTTTAACGAGCTCTTTCACGTAAGACAATGATAATTTTCGTGTCATAGGCACTTTAAACCTTGGTTAGTGAAAAGTTGAGAAGCAAAATTATTGGAGCCTGTTCGTTGAAACCTTCTTGGTTTTTAACACAACTGTTGTGAACTGGTTTAAATGATGTGAATTTTTAACGGAAACTGTGCATTCTAACGCACTAAGCTAAAACAGTGTGTTATCGTTTAACCCTGGGTTAGCCTTAACCCACGTTTGAACAACTTTAAGATTTCACTTTTGACAAAATTATCTGACGTTAGACCGAGTAAAATAAAAGTTACCATACAGTAACACAAACTAATAAAAAACCTGAGACTTTAAAGCTGGGCAGGTTGCCTTTGCCAAGTACAAGTGTCCAGTGTTGACCAGAGTAAAATTTCTGTCACCATATGCCAGGACTACCCATTGGGTTATTGAATAACGTCTTTAATAATATACATAAAAAAATTTTTCAATTCTGATTGGTTTAGAGCACAGTGCAATTTATAGGAAATACCAGTGCCAAATGGAATTCCTCATGAAAATCAAAAAAATGAAGTCTTTATGCAAATTAAATATGTTATGGTAAAAACGTTGAAACAGTTCTTTTCTGACAAGATATGAAAACAACATGCAACTGCGCATAAATTTTGTTAATTGAATAAATTATTTATGATATAATTATGTAGCACGTGTCTCTTCATTTTTTTATGCATATTATTAAAAAGTAATAGCATGGAGCTCGTGCAATTTGGAAAAACATGCACTCGATTTTTTTGAAAAATCATTCAAAATCGAAACATTGCACTCGTCCTCCCGACTCGTGCAGTTTTGATAGTCTTTGAACTTGAAACTCACTCGTGCATGTTTTTTCCAAATTGCATTTGAATCCATGCTATTACGTATACACAACATCATGCTATTTTCCTGTGACACCACCTGTCCTAAACAAGAATATCTCGAATCTTTGGTCATTCTTTAATCTGATAATTAACTCTAAACGATTTTTATATTCAGTTATTTATTATCATCTAGACTTCTTTTTTTCAACACAGCAATTACTTTAAACCACTATTTCTATACGAACTACGTTCAAAAGTACCCTAGTCTTTAACGCTGCGCACAGCGTCATCGATTGCCTTGGCGACATAATCGACATTGGTTGATGTAATACTACACATGTTAATGCGACCATTTCCCAACAGGTATATATGGTACTTCTCCAGTAAAAACTTTACTTGTTTAGCTAGAAAAAAATATTACGAATGTTAAAGTTCAAATGTAATAAAAAAAACTAACTGGTTAGGTTTGACAATGACCCTGACACAGAGTTGAAATATCACCTTTGAAATCATGTCTTGTTCTTATCAACTCATCTCTTGGGTTTACAAGATGTCTTTATTCGGAGTATATTTCTTCTTATATTTAAGAAAACGGGTGCAAGTCAAAACTCCGTATAACATTCCAACCAAGACAACAATTCATTCCCTTAGCGATGGAAATACACTCAGAAAATATATCCAATCAGAACCGCAAACGACGTGATTTCACGGTTAAAAACGTCGTTCTCGTCTCATACGAGAGGAAAGCAGTGAACAAACGATAATTCACTGAATTGTATTTCGACCATTATCACTAGATATGTACATAATAGTGGAGCACCACTGACCTCATAGTACACTGAATAGAGCTTCCTCATCTATCGAAAGTGAAGCCAAACTTAAGTGAACTTCCACCACTTCAAAAGACTCGTTACCTCACGCGAACCCCAGGAAAGTTCTTTTTCGGTAACCCTGTATTTTATTGGTTAGGGCTTCAGTTTTTATTAGGTTCTAGATCAATTTTAGTGCTGTGAACTGATAAGGACGCCCATGAGGATGTCTTTTCCCTCTGTTTGGTCACCGGAAATTCATGAACTCTGGGTTTATTTTCGATAGGTGAGTAAGCTCTATCCAGTGTACTATGAGATCAGCACTGAATTACACACACAAATATAGTGTACTAGGAGTAGTGAGTGGGACATGCATACTTTAGTACAATTTTAACTTTTCGACAATCAGTTTGTCCCAGAATTAACAGGATCATTCGTATTTTAAGGTGCAGTTTATCTGGATTATAGAGAACATGATGAATTCTTCTAGTTTTCTATTACTCAGCATGTATATAATATTGCTGAAGTAAAAAATACATTTGAATATTTTGAAGAAAAACAATAAAACTAAAACTCACGGTTTAGTCCAGTAAATGTGAAAAAACCATGTTGGTTGATAATGTACTCCCAGTCCCCAGGAGTTGCATTTTCTCGCAACTTTTGGTAAAGTATTTCACGGCAAGAAAGCACGCGGTGGGCCATGGTCTTGACACACTCTCTCCTGGTGAGTAAATATAATCCTCAAATTCATTAATAGTTTACAAATAAAAAAAGAAACGAATATTTAATCAGAGTATTAAAACTAGAGAGCGCTGACAACTAGTACCTTGAAATATTTCATGGCTGAGGCGGATATCTACCTCGACGTTGCCCATCGCGGTAGATATCCGCCACTATTCACCGACACTGTAGTGAATAACTGAAGTTATGCAAAAGTGTTTGGGGGGCGATTGTAAAATACCCGTCCACATTTGAGCCTTTCATTAACATACGTACTGAAATAAATATAAGACTAACTTCAAAATAACTGAGGTGTAATGTTTAAAAGCAAAATCACAACAATATGTTGGTTTAGTCGAAATTCAGACGGGGTTTTGAAAGAACAAGGCAGTTCTATACATTGACGATATTTACGAAATATTAATAGGTGTAAAGGATGAAAATGGACGAATACTCTACAAGGGGGCGAAGTAGTACTGAATTATAATTTTTCGAGTATTTTAACCGTGCGCAATGAAAAATGCGGCAGATTTAGCGGCCACGCGTTCCTCTAATGGGCAACATTTTTTGTGAAACTGAAAGTTTATTAATAACCGTACAAACTTGAAGCAGATACATCCCATTTTTAGCTTGTCATTTTTGTATACAAGCCATTTAAAAATTAGATAAAAAGAAGCACCCCGTGAAAGTTTAAGTTCATTATTAGAAATATTCTTTCTCTTATACCAGAAGACTCCTAACTACCCTTCCTAACTAATCTCGAAATTTTGGCTGAACATCCGATTAAGAGAAAATACACTTGCAACATTTTTTTATAAAATACACAACTACGGTAACTGCGAATAAAGTAAGCATTTTTATTATTTAACGTTTCGACTTTATTTAGTCATCAGGAATGATTATGTTACACGTGCAAGCGTTTTTTATACTCTATCACGTAATATGATAACTAAGAGAAAACCGATAGTTCTCTGGGTGTCTTTGTGTCATGATTAAGTTCAGGTTTTTGTCGACGAATAGCGAGTGGTTCTTTGAACAATAGACTTGACTAATGCCTAGCCCTATGTATGATATGACAATTGTTCAGAAGGAAGAGTGTTAAGTTAAATTGTTCAGTGTTGGGTTCGTCCATTTTAAGTTGCAATAGATTTGTCAGATGGTTAACTTGTTCGCAAGTGTTAAAGTGCTTATAAATCTCTGATTGTTTGTCTGTAGTTGCATGTTTGTTCAGTCTTGTATAAAGGCATCTGTCTGTCTTTCCTATGTGTGCTTTATCGCACCCTGGGTCCCACATAATCATTCCTGATGATGACTAAATAAAGTCGAAACGTTGAATAATAAAAATGCTTACTTTATTCAGAGTTACCGTTGTTGGGTATTTAATGAAAATGCTCAGTGGTTCCCGCAATTATTGGACACATTTTCTTACACACCGTGTATTAACAATGGCCGTCCTAAACAAATATAACATACCACTCAGCAAGTAATGCAGGGTTATTTAGTACTGTGGTAACAATACGAGCACCATGTATAGGAGGGTTAGACCACATTCGCCGAATAATGCATTTCACATGACTCCTTATCGGCTCAACTGTGATAGCATCCTTTGCTACGATAAACGCGTTGCCAATTCTTTCACCTATGTAACAAAAAAATTATATTTAAAAAAATAGATACATGAAGTCGTACGGTTTAAGGAGAAAGTCAAATCCGTTCTATACATCAGGTCTGCTCACAGAAAGGGAGGCCCTCAGATTTAAACATTGCCGGCGTACTCCGCATTTTTCGAACTTTTTCTGAATTGAAACTCGGGTTTACATCTGACTTGTAAAAGATCATAGCAAACCACGGAATTATCAGATATCCAATTGGTATAAAATATGGACTTGACTTCCAAATTAATTTTTAAAAAGTTTGAAAACAGGAAGAAATATAAAATAGCCAGAAAAGGAAAATATAAATTAAGGCAAAAAAACATGTACAAAATGAATAATATATTTGAACTTATTAACGTAACATACCATATAGACCAAAGTTTTTAGCAAATGACTGGGCAACAGCCAGTTCCAGTCCTTCCTGGACAAAGTAGCGTACACTCCAAGCATCAACATCCGCATCCCCAGAAACAAGTCCAAGATAAGCAAAATCCATCAATGGGAACAAGCGTTTTTCCTAAATACCGAAGCAGCACATGGGCATACTGTACTTCTCAGAAGTAACCTAATGAAAAACACGTCCCAAAAGCGTTCTAGAACGCGTTTGTTATCCGTTCCGAAACGCATTCGGTTAGCGTTCCATAATAATATAAACTTTGTGTAATAGAACGCATTTATACGAAGGCGTTCTAAAACGCATCCGAAACGCCTTGCAGTCGCGTTCAAGAACGTGTTTGGAACATTACTTCTGAGAAGCTCTGTAAGTGTTTCTTTAGTGTTTCTTTATAAGTGTTTCTGTAAGTGGAATTTAGCTCAACAGCACTACAGGTTACTTTTCCTTTCCCCAGGGCAGAGTCATTCCACCCTTTAGACCTTGTTAACCCTCACGTGATGTGTGACATCAGCCAGTAACGTAGCCAGCCCGACAATTTAGTCATGCTATGCAAATATTTCCATGTTCAAGAACCGTAAAAACAATGAATTTCTAAAGAAATGAATAATGGTAATGATCTGAAATTTGCCTAGCAGGACCAACTTTGCGGGCTTTCCACCAACATCAGCAACATATTTTGCAATAACAAATATTTGTTTGCCAAACATTATACTGTAATGCACACATACAAATACAACACTCAGTGCCTCAATCCATATTCTACTAATTAAAATTACAAGTACAGTACCTTGATAACTCGGGCTATTTCTTTCCATTGGTCTTTTGATGGATCTACTCCAGTTGGGTTATGGGCACAGCCATGAAGGATGATAACAGAGCCTTCAGGAGCATTCTATATAATAAAAACAAACTCTTCATTAACATCACATCATTTATCATTCCATAGCTGGTAGTGTTAATTTCTTACTAATTCTAATTGATACTCATGTCTTTTGACATGCAAACTAAAATTACAGTGATTTATATCATTTATGTAAGTTACATATACCAGTAATATATACTGTGTATAAAAAAACAAATTTAAATGTATAAATTAACCTGCAAATCTTCAAGCATTCCATTTATGTCTAGTGACTTGGTCTGCTCATCATAATACCGATATTGACGCCTGTCATTAAATCCAGCCTCTAATGCAATATTTACATGATTTGCTACAAGGAAGATGTTATGTTAGATAATTAACTCCGTTGAAAATAAAAAATATTTTGTTTGAAAAAAAGCACATGTATATTACCAATTTACTTATTCAAAGCAGTGTTACCCACAAATCTCCGATCAAATTTACTCACCCAGGAGAATCCCAACTGGCAATCAGTTAATAAGTGAGTGTTCTGAAACTCTTTTTTAACCCTTTATAGCCCGTTGGCCACCTTTAGTATTTTACTCTAATGCCAGACGATTTTACTTGTCAATGTGGAAAGTCTGGGCTATAAAGGGTTAACACATGTCAGATGTGCCAGATGCAAATGGGTATGTACTGGTACCGGTAACTGATTTTACTCTAGGTAATGCCAGACAATTTTAGTGGCCCAAGGGAAGCACTGTTCCACAAATGGCTTAATCTGCAAACCTCCGTAATTATGAGTAAAATTGTGTGGCATTAGACAAAGCAGAAGAATAAAGAAGCTGGGCACATTACCTACTATTTTATATAGTGTAGGTCAACAAGGCAAATAAATAAATATTTAAAATAAATATTTATATATATATGAATAGTATATGGACACCGAAGTCATGCACAGTGCTCTAACTATGTAAATGCTGTGAGCGTGCCATATGGCTAAAAGCATGACCCATTGTGTTTAGAATATATATACAGTATATACCAACAAAGAGGAAATACTTGGGAACAGATAAGCATT
>JAOBAZ010272165.1:0-14905 GCA_026546875.1 Pteroeides caledonicum
TAACCCATCTTTGAACAACTCAGCCCAGAAATAAAATTGTATTCGATATGGGAAAATGCAGCGATAAGGTTGATGTCATCAAATGAAGCCTTCAAAATGGGATAAGAACTAGAAAATATGTGTTTATATTTCGAAAACTATTTGCTAGCCGTTTTTGGAATGAGTGCGCTGAAGACTTTTTTAGCCCATTGACTGCGCGGACGACCGCCGCAACTAGCCACATAACAGGCTTTACTCTGTCTAACATCAGACGATTTTACTTATCAGGGGAAAACCTTCCGCTGTCAATGGGTTAAGAAAGGAGTACTATCTCCATCTCTGATAACAAACAAGCTACCGGTAAGCCGGTGCCAGGAAACGAAGCAAAAGATACCACCACGGCGCCGGAAAGCTCCACTAATCGTTCGCCCGGGGCACAATCTTATTATGAAGGCTTGTTTACAATGTTGCGACTTATATCTTGTGATTGTGTTTACAGACCAAAAAGAAACCCGTTATTTTTTGTGGACCTAACAATGGAAAAAGACGATGTACTGTACAGTACAGAGCTTGGTAACTTTGAACAAGCGGCGTGTGGTTTGTTTGACAAAGGAATATCTTGTACAAAGAATGTACCTCAGCTTGAGAAGATGGTGATGAGAAAGCTGTTTTGGAGTGGGACACCATTACTAGAGACTGTTGGTGAAAATGAACCACCAGTGGTGAAACTGAGAGAGGCGATAAGAAAAGCAATTCAACAATCTATAATTCCACTCAAAGCTTATGCTAAAGAATATGAGAAACATTTAGATCTGTTTAATTTGGATATTAATGAATACCTAAGGTTAGTGATCTGCTGTAAATAAAACGATTCAAAGAAACGGGTATTTTCAATGTCTACAGTACTTGTTAGGGAGCATTAACACATTTAACAATTAGCATTTTTACAGCGCAATTTTCCATTTTAATATTATCAATGCGCTTTACATCAAGTACTTGAAATTTACCTAAACTTTTATGAATGTTTTTACAAGAGTTGTTACAGTACTGCTCAGAAGAAAGACGCGTTCCATTACACAAAGTTTGTATTACTGTATATTTTACAAGGAACGCGTACCGAACACATTTAGGACCAGGTAACGAACTTACTTCTGAGAGTGACTTTATATCACTGTCCTAACTACCTTGTCAATTTTCCCTGTGAGAAGAAATTGGAGTGCCCGGTAAAAACCCACGACTTTCGGTAAAGCATTGACATAAGAGACATTTTCACATAAGTGTACAACGAGAGAATTGAGCCCACACCTTGAGAAGTGAAAGGCGTGTGCCTTAACGACTGCGACACCGAAGCCCCACATGAAGAAGAAACCACCTTGCCTTATAAGGGTTATTTAGATGGCACGATTGTGTTCAAACATCGTGTCGTTCGTTAAATATTGTTTGTTGTTTTCCAGTGAATACGACAGTCAAGAACACACAGCGGTTGAAGTAAAACAAGAGATTGAGAAACATCTTCAAGAAAAAGAAATTCTGGAAAATACCATCCCATCGATGATTGTGATTGGTCCATATCAAATTAACACTGATGGCGTCAGACAGAAATTGGCCAATAAAAGAAAAGTAATGGCGAACCAAGTTATCGAACTTTTAGCCAAGAAATTAAGAAAGCAAAATGACGAGGTATTTATTTGTTTTATTGTTTTGTTTGGTTTTTGTTCGCTTTCTTTGTTTTGTTCTCTCTTTCCTTCTCACTCTGGTGTGTTAAGCTTTACCTTGCTCCGTTTTGCTCCGTTCTGCTCTGCCCTGCTCTCTTCTGTTCCGTTTTGTTCCGTTCCGATTCATTCTGTTCTGTTCTGTTTTGTTTTGTTCTGTTTTGTTCTGTTCTGTTCTGTTCTCCTTTAGCTTGATTACCCCCGCATTTCTTTATATTTTAATTTCACTTTCACATCTTTTTTCTTTATATTCTATTGCATTTTTCACTTCACTGACTTCGCCTTTTAATCACTTTTTAGCTTTTTTATTTTTACCATACATTCATTTCATTATGTTATATAACCATCAACACTTCAGTATATTTTTTTTTGCTTTGTTCTTTCCAATAATTTTTCCTTAATGTCTATTATCGTTCTACTTTCTTCACTTATTTTCACCTTATCGTTCTTTATCCGTCGTCTTACTCTTATTTATTAGGTATGCGAAGAGTTTAAACAGATTGCCCGAACATTATATGATAAACCAAACTGTATTGAGGAGCTATCGGAACAACGAGAATACATGAAGACCATTCCTGACTTGTTGAAGAAGAATCAAGAACTTATAGACAAAGCAGTAGTAGATTATGAATTAATTGAGGAGTTTTATTACAGTATATCACAGGAAGATTTTAATGCAAAGTAAGTACTTTACAAATAACTCATTAATCTCATTTAGCTAATTTCCCGTTAGCCGGAAAGCTAACCGGGAAATCGGGCGTCTGCACGCAGGCTCAATGTCGAGAACTTTTAAAATATAATCGCCGTGGCGTTAGCCAAAGTTATCGAGAAAGTTTTTGTCATTTTCAGTACCAGATCTCTTTTCTTGACAAGTAAGATTATCTGATGTTAACCAAAGTAAAATACTAAAAGTCAACAATGGTAGTAAAATAGTTCACAAGATTAAATTAAGCATTTCTTTGTTCAAAATTAAAGTGTATATCACACAATTTTGTTTATTGCAGCATCGGAGAGTTATTTATGTGTAGTTCATCATGGTGTAAGTTATTTTTGAAAAAAATGATGTGAAGTGTACTATTTAAGATGTTGACGAGATGGACGTGAGACTAAAAAGTAGTCAGTGACTGGCAAAAGGAGTTTGCAACAAAATCACGTTAAAGTGACGACCCAGGTTTTACAAATTTTACACAGAATATCAATCTCAGTCAATAAACTCTCCGATGCTGCAATAAACGAAATTCCGTCATATGCACTTTAAAAAAAGAAGTATTTTCTCCCTTCTTCATTAATAATATGGTGTGCTCGTTATTTTTTTTCTTAGATGGACTGTTATAGGTTTTCCTCATAAAATCCAACAACAAATTGAAGCGACAGAAGTTAGTCTAGAAGCAGATGAAGAACATTTCCAGAAGAACTTACAATCTGATCAAGCTACTTTCCAAGATCGTCTTGACACCCTGAACATGGTGATTGCAGGCTTTGCTGCTCATACTGACATCAATCGTGCTCACGAGATCGCCAATGACGTCAGACGAATCATAAAACAATTAAAAGAATGTCAAACACTTGCTTCTACTTATAATAACAGAGAACGGTTGTTTGGGTTACCTGTTACCTCGGTAAGTTTTGTATTCACCACCATTGGAGAACTTGTGACAATATTTGTTTCTTAAGTTTATTTAACAATTAGACAACGAGTCCGAGCTGTTTATGAGCAGATAGTAGATAGACTATCGCTGATAGACAACAAGGACGAGTTGTCTAGTTGTTTTAGTATACATTCATTTCCACACTAGAAAAAAATACAGTTTTTCTTATGTGTAAACTAAGGAAAATGTTTTTTTGGCTGTAATTAGCTCTAGTTTGTTGACATTTTCCCCCAGCCGTTGTCTATCACCGAATAGACAACGGTTGCGTAGCCAATCAAAACGTAGGGTTTGTAATGGACAATGACTGAATGTATACTAATAAAAAAATATCGTATGGATTTCTCTGCATGATTCTCTAATTCTTGCACGCGAGATGTTGGCAGACTCTGAAAGTGTAATAAAAACACGAGCTGTTGGTCAGTGTTTTTTTGCTTTTCGAAAGTCGAGCAACATTCGAAGTATGAAAAAATCAGTACCATATTTGTTACAATACAACTACATAAAAAGCCAAAAGACGATGTCGTGTAAACATTCATTGTTTTCATATTAAAATACGAAATAAAAAGCTATCTTTAAATATTTTACAATGTATGTTTTGTTTTTTGTACTTTATGCTTGAGCACTGTCAACTACTGCGTTTATCTCATCTTCGGACTGGATTTTAAATCTTCGTTCGGTGATATTTGAGCTATCGCTCGACATTTTAAAATCAAATATACATTGGCGGGAAATTTCATGATTCACTTTTCTGCGAGCCAGTCAGCGCGCTTGAATTCCCTCATATATAGATAATTTTGCGTTGTTTATTTTTAGTACGATAAACTGGGCAAACTTGTCAAAGACTTTGACCCGTACAAAAATCTTTGGTTAACTACATCGGACTGGCTTAAATGGCATGATAGCTGGATGAATGATCCGCTGACCACAATTGACGCCGAACAACTTGAAAGCAACGTCAGCACATCATTTAAGACCATGCATAAATGTGCTCGACATTTTCAAGAAGTTCCAACAGTCCAAGAAATCGCCAATGAAATCAAAGGATGGATCGAGGACTTCAAACCTTTCATTCCTCTTATTCAAGGATTACGTAACCCGGGGATGAGAAGTCGACATTGGGACCAGGTGGGTCAATAGGGGATACTTTTAGCGTAAAATGGGATCAATACGTACAAAAGTAAACTGATGTAATGAAAGGACTCAGGAAACGAAAATTGAACAGAAGTGTTAAAGGAATAAATCAGTCAAGAAGGCGGAAAACAAATTTTTAATTATGTTCTTTGTTTTATTTTTTTTTAGCTTTCCAACGAACTTGGGTTTAAAATAGTCGCGAACCAACAACTGAATTTTTCCAAATGTTTAGAGATCAAACTACAAGATCATATCGGAGTTATTTCTAAGGTGGCTGAAGTCGCTGGCAAGGAATATTCCATTGAACAGGTATGGAAACAAGCTAAAATGAACTAGTGTGTACCATGATTGGCTTTGAGGGAGTTTTAACGGTCCATAACTTTACTATAATATACCGGCAGTTTATTACGCATTTTATACGATCTATTTCTTGGTATTTGGTAGTATGCACTCAAAAGAATATTTTATTAAACCAGCTTGCTCACTCTTTATCAATGTTATATTTTAACTTTAGGCCTTGGATAAGATGGAGAGCGAATGGGAGCCGATGGTCATGGACGTGTTAGAATATAAAGAGACTGGTACCTACATTATAAAAGTCAGTGACGATTGTTCTCAGTTGTTGGACGACCATATTGTAATGACCCAAAGTATGTCATTTTCACCATATAAAAAACCTTTTGAAGAACGAATAAACACATGGGAGGGGAAGTTAGTGATGACACAAGATGTACTTGATGAATGGTTGAACTGTCAAAGAGCATGGCTTTATCTTGAACCAATCTTTAGTTCAGAAGATATCAACAGACAATTGCCTATTGAAAGTAAACGATATCAAACTATGGAAAGAATATGGCGGAAAGTTATGACCAATGCAAAAAATAATCCACAGGTTAGTGTAACATATCTTTGATTACTATTTCTCTAATATTTACTTTGTTTGTCTTTCCTTGTATTTTCTTTTTACTCTTTATGTTCTATGTCTTCCTTGTTTTCTGTATTCTGTCTGTATTTGGAATCTTTTCTTGTTGTTTTTTCCCTTTTATTAAGTTCCAATTGATCATAACAAAAAAGATGGTCAATGTACATTTCACCAGAATGCACCGTGGTCTGAAATAGTTTAAAAAGCGAATGAAGGTCTTTTGAAGAACAGATAAAAGCCAAGATGTTATTTTCTTCGTATTGTTCAAATTTCACTCCATTAGCTGTGATTCGTATCGCCCGTTTTTCGTTATTTATGAGTGATACCCGCAATGTATTCTGGTAGCATGGATACGTCGCCATCTTTTTCATTATGGTTAATTATTTTGTTTCCATTGCAAAGAAACAGAATAATTCTTTTCCACATCCCTTCTGTATTTTTTACTTTTCAATAGCGTACCGCCCAATTGACTCACAGGGGCAGCTTTTCCCCACAATTCTATCGGGTTTTAAACAATAGAAAATGCTTCATTTGCGTTCATTTGAAAGTTTCATTTGTTTATCCGTATATTTAGTACGATTAATATAGTAACCGTGTAGTAACGCTATTCATTTGATGGCTTGTCGACAACGTGATTTTTATTAATTTTATATTTTTATTTCTTAGGTAATATCTTTGTGTTCAGACGGTCGTCTTCTTGATAACTTGAAAGAGTGCAACAAACTACTGGAACAGGTACTGTATATGTTTGATCTTTTATCTATACCGGCTTAATGGCGATAATTAAGATCATTGACATCTTTTTAAAAGTGTATTAATACCTTTCCAGTGTGACCTCTTTCTTTGACAAGTAAAAAATCCTGTGGAAGTAACAGAGTTAACAAGATTAACTTAACACTTTCACCACCAAACTTCTTTTCTTGACAAGTAAAATCGTCTGATGTTCACTAAAGTGAAAGAGTAAAAGTCAACCATAGTTCTTTGCTGCTAGAGTTCTTTTCTGGACAAGTAAACCTGTTTAAATTAATCTGTTCTTATTTTCTCCAAAAGGTTCAAAAAGGGCTCAGTGAATATCTTGAAACAAAGAGATCAGCATTCCCAAGATTTTTCTTCTTATCTGATGATGAATTATTGGAAATTCTTTCTCAAACTAAAGATCCCACAGCTGTTCAACCTCATTTAAGAAAGTGTTTCGAAAACATTGCCAAGGTTTGCTCATATGTTCATATTTTTAAAAGATAGATGATATCCCCAGTTACAATATATCTCGAGTAGCCTGGACATCGCATTGTGTGGCTTGAAGATATAACCTTGTATAAGCCTGTGTCTTTGTAATTTAATTAACCGTTAAACGACTGATATGGTCGTATACCACCCCAGTCTGTACAATGCAGAAACAATCCGACAAAAACAAGTGTTAATAAAATTTCTATTATATTTTGTTTAGCTCCAATTCGAAGACGATCTTCGTATTTCTAAGATGTTTTCTTCTGATGGTGAAGCGGTGCCATTCTCCGAGGAGATGTATCCCCGGGGTAATGTTGAAGACTGGTTATTAGAAGTAGAACGAGTCATGCAAGTCAGTTTAAGAAATATCTTACATCGAGCTATTGTCGCTTATGAAGAGGTAAAAAATACAATGAAATATTTTGCAATGTTTATATATAACTTTTTTATTGAAGAAATGGTAGGTCATTACTAAATAAGCGACAACTTAATATGACGCCTACCGTAAATCTCACGTAGTTGATCTCAAGGGGCGTTGGTGATATTTGAGGGGCCTGAGTGGCATAACAGTTCCATTGGGGCATTGCCTTCCATCTCTGTGGCCTGGGTTCGATTCTTGCACTGTGCGTGTACCAGACCTCTGGCGAGAACCTCTGTACAGCTATCCAGGATAAATCTATAGTTAGTTTAGTTTACTCCGGGTAGAAAACTCCAAGTTTTCCCCTGTAATAACACTAGACCAATTAGGGATGGCCCTCACTGGACCTCTAGGTAGAACAGTTTACTTAAACTGATAGAGTTATCCAGTTGAAATATAGTTAGTGAAATGGTGATAAGGATATAAAATGTTCTGGTTTTTGTTTTAGACGGCCAGAACAGAATGGGTATTACAATGGCCTGGTCAAATTGTTATTGCTGGGTGTCAAACCCATTGGACGAAGGAAGTTTCTGAAGCTTTGGAGAAGGGAGAACTGAAGGAACTATTTGTCAATTTAAAGAAACAGGTAAACCAAGATCGCTCATTCATACTTTCAAAATATTAAATGTTTGCCGGACAAGCTTCTACGAGAACTTCTTTTGGCGTTACAGTAATGTATGAGTGAAATTTAAAACGTTTTCTTATGATAGCATTGACTTGAAAACTGTTTAAATTATTATTATACAGTTAGATGATACGATTAATGTACGATTGTTGGAAATTCTACAATTAATACATTCTTTTTGTTTTTTTTAGTTAGGTGATCTGGTCACGTTGGTTCGAGGTCAGCTCACTAAACTTGAAAGAGCAATATTAGGAGCTCTTATTGTAATTGAGGTAATGTTTCATTGTTTACTATTGTACACTGTAATAGCTGGAACGTTTTTGCTTTCGTCCCCGTTAAACATTTACCGTCGTCACAGTCTCATATTTACTAATATACTCATATAACGTTTATATAACTAAGTTTGTTTGTGTTTCCCTCGTCAGTTATTAATGCCCAGTCTTCATATTAACACTGATACGTACTTGTTTAAATACGAGCGGCAGATCTATATGGGTATTTACAAAGGCGAATGCGTAGCACGTGCCATTGTAAATCTTCCATACAGATCTGCCGCGAGTATTTTAACGTGCTTGTGAAATGAACCAATAGGTATTCAATTTGGAATATGAATATTGGTCAGGAGCATTTTTTAAAAAGCATGCTAATTGGGATACATCTGTATCAAAGTTAAGAATACTAATTATCAGATTGTTAACCTGTATGGAGGTTTACAAAGATGTCATGGGACATAAATATGGAGTATTTATTAGGTAGTTAGCTCATTAATTATTCATGACTTTCACAATATATCATTACACATAATTTAATAATTATCACACATTTTTTTAGGTACACGCGTGCGATGTTGTGGATAAAATGTTGGAGGAGAATGTTAAAAATGTGAACGATTTTGAATGGATCAGTCAGCTGAGGTAAATAAAAACAAAATTATTCAATGGTTATGACAAGGATTTGTTTATTGCAGCATCAAACAGTTATTGATGTTTAGTTCATCATGGTGCAAGTTATTTTTGAAAAAAACGATGTTAAGATGCACTAATTAAACTGTTGAAGAGATGGATGTGAGACTAAAAATGGAGAGGACTGGGGACGAATTTGCAACAAAATGACGTCAAAATGACTGCACCCAGTTTACATAAAGCCAATTTCAGCCAATAGATTGAGAATACATTTCATCAATGATGTCAAGTCATAACAACTTGATATAACTGATTCTGTGTAAAATTTGTTAAAATTAGTGTCGTCATTTTGTCGTCATTTTGTTGGAAATTTGGTCCCAGTCACTGGATGATTTTTAACCTCGTGTCCACCTCTTCAACAGGTTAAATAATGCACTTAACATCATTTTTTCAAAACTAAATTACACCATGATGAACTGCCCATAAATAAGTCTTTGATGCGGCAATAAACAAATTCGTGTCGTAGGCACTTATATACATACATGTACATACATGTACATACATGCATATATACATATATATGTATATTATATATGTGTATCATCACTCCATAAGCGCACGTCATTTGTTTTCTATTCCTTACAAAACGACTTTGAGAAGTTATTTTGAAAGTCTTATTAACAACCGAGCCAGTAAATATTACATCAAATCGAAGTTTCCAATTACACAGACTGCGGAGACGAGTAGACCAGGAAGCCTACTCGAAATCAACTCCGCAAAACATTTATTACTTAAATTATATTTTTTCATTTTCTGAATTTTGATGTTGTTTTTTTTTCAAGGTATTATTGGCAAGATGATCTTTTTATTCGTGCAGTCAATGCGGAATTTAAATATGGTTATGAATATCTTGGAAATAGTGGTCGTTTAGTTATCACTCCACTTACTGATCGTTGTTATCTTACATTGACCGGAGCACTTCATTTAACATTTGGTGGAGCACCGGCAGGACCTGCGGGCACTGGGAAAACTGAAACAACCAAGGTAAGACCAAATCACTTAGTTCTACTATTCTTCGTCCATCTATTCCTCCGTCCGTCCATTTCTTCGTCCGCCCGTTCATCCACTTTGCTTTCATTCCTTTCTCGTTTTGTTTTTAATATCTCTTTCATTTTTTCATATTTCTTTTCATTCACGTTCATTTGCCAACTTTTTCATTGTCTTGTAGGATTTAGCTAAAGCAATGGCTATCCAATGTGTCGTATTTAACTGCTCTGATCAGCTTGATTTCATGGCTATGGGGAAGTTCTTCAAAGGTCTTGCTAGGTACGAAGTGTGTCGAAAAATTTGTAATTAACGATACCTTGAACACAGTGCAGTGCAGTGTTGTCCTGTCCTGTCCTATCCTATCGTATCCTATCCTATCGTATTCTGTACTGTGCCAAGCTCTGCCATGCTTGTTAAATCTGATGTCTTTTCTTTGTAGTTCTGGGGCCTGGGCGTGTTTTGATGAGTTCAATCGTATTGATGTGGAAGTATTGTCTGTGGTTGCTCAACAGATCTCCACCATCCAACAAGCTTTACAAAACAAAGTGAGTGTCAAACAACATTTTATGTCGAAATTTGATGTGAGAAGTTGAGAGTGTAGTTGAATCCTGTTAGGATACATATCTGGTCCACATTACGTCAAAATTCAATTAGATGACGTAAATGTACTAGGAATAGCGCTCACCATGCAATATTTAACAATTATTCACCGAAGTGGAGGTCAATAGTGTCGGATATCTACCAAGACGCGTAGCGTCGAGGTAGATATCTGACACTATTCACCGACATTGAGGTGAATAATTGTTTTAGCATATCAAATTTAAACTATTATTTTATAATATATACCCATTGATTCATTCGGTTTCATCTTTCAACGGGGCAGCCATTTTGTTTTGTCTGAAACTCGGAATAGTGTTGGATATTCCGAGTTAAACTACCAATCAAATCGCTGAAAAAGTGCTCACCGACTTTATTTAGCTGCTCTGACCGTGAGCAAAAGGCCTAGAACTAGCGAGAAAATAGAAATCCATTTTGTTATTTTTAATCACTTATATCTTTGCTTTTCGTTGATGAAACTTAGTAATTATGTTTAATAAACAAAATTATATGTTTTTCAAGTAAAGTATGTTTCAAGAGAAAAAAAAGGGCTGTTTTGATCGCAAAATGGATTTCTCTTTGACAACTAGTACCAATCATTTTGCGTGTTTTCAGATCATCTGGGAGTATATACTAATAAATACTACTGATAATTTTTGTACTTATCTTTAAGGTTGAACGGTTTATGTTTGAAGGAGTTGAATTGAACCTTCGTCTTTCTTGTGCTGTTTTTATTACAATGAACCCAGGGTATGCTGGAAGGACTGAGTTACCAGATAATCTGAAGGTACAGTAAATGTCTTGATTATAGCTTGACGATATACCGTGAGGGAGACCAGAGCGAGGTACTCTAATCATTGATAAAATATCTGCGAATCCTCTAATGTTTTGTAAATGTTAATAAGGTAAAGCGAAGTATTTTAGAAAAAGATTGTTATTACGGTGAACCTTGTGTTCTTTTTTCCAGGCATTATTTCGCCCAGTTGCTATGATGGTACCAGACTACGCACTGATTGCTGAGATCAGTTTGTTCTCGTTTGGTTTCTCAGAAGCGAAAGTTCTTGCTAAGAAGATCACAACTACTTTTAAATTGTCATCAGAACAACTTAGTTCTCAGGTAACACAGCTATTCTTTCCTTGTTACAAATCTCGCTTTAACCAAAAAGTTTTACGTATTCACTGAAAACAGATCTCGACAATTGTAAAACATTCTCTGTTTCATCTAGCGAGATTACTTCGTTTATTTTAATGGGCAAAAACTTGCTTTCTTTTTGCGTTATTTTCTTTGGCGAATTTAACATCATACGAAGACTACATCGTTTTCTATGAATTTATTTTAATTTATTTTGGTTTATTTTAATTTATTTTGATTTATTTTAATTTATTTTAATTTATTTTAATTTAATTTGATTTATTTAGGATCATTATGATTTTGGTATGCGTGCTGTTAAAACAGTTATTTCTGCCGCAGGAAATCTTAAAAGAGAAAATCCTACAATGGAAGAGGTATCACTAAATAACAACAATGTATTTTGTTCGTAATAATATAGTCCCCTTGAAACCCTTACTGTACTTGCAATGTGGGCCATTAACATCGTGGTCCCTAGTGGCTACCTACACCCCGAAAAATCTCACAAGCCGCAGCGGTATACGTTCGCAAGAAGCTTGGCGTAAGCGTATTTATCAGTCCTCCAGTTCTTAGTCATTGTTTCAGTCGAAGACATATTTCTTTCCGCATGTGTCCAAGTGCTTGCTCATGGAAGCCTATTATTATATACTCAAGCTCTAGATATGAGCTATTCTGCAATCTGATTGGTTCTCTGCCGGTTGGGTATTAGGTAATATTCAATTGGTCTAGAAACAGCTGCCGGATGATTTAATTTCAATAATCTTTTTATGATTTTCTCTAGGAACTTATTGTTCTACGAGCAATCCGAGATGTAAATGTACCGAAGTTCCTTCTGGATGATCTGAAGTTGTTTAATGGAATTGTATCAGATCTGTTCCCTAAAATTAAGTACGTTTTTCATACTAAACATTATTACTAATGATATTACAAAACAATCTAGCTGATCTGACTGTGAGAAAAAGGACTGGAACTAACGAGAGAATAGAAATCCATTTTGTTGTTTTTCATCGCTTATATCTCTGCTTTTCGTTGATGAAACTTGCTGAAACTTAGTAATTATGTTTAATAAACAAAATTATAAGTCTGTCATAAATTTGGGATCGAAATAAACTATAATTCAAGAGAAAATTAGCCATTTTGATCGAAAAATGGATTTCTATTTGACAACTAGTGCCAGTCCTTTTCCGGGTTTGCAGATCATCTGGATATTACTACTAAGTAGGTGATATGTTACTGTAAGAGCGAAATAATGCACTAATGTTTTTAGTAATCACCTCGTACTCCATATACACATATTGTGTTGTCTAATTATCTTTTTCCATAATACAGAGAGCAGCCAATTGATTATGGCGAACTGGATTCTTCTATTCGAGCTTCGTGTAAGAAGTTAGGGTTAGAAGATGTTAGCGGTAAGTGTGCGAGACACGAAAAGATTCACGACGGGGAGCGACGACGACGACGGGTACACAAGGTGTAGAAATTATAAACATATAGTTAGTTTTTTATATAAATATTTTCTTAAACTTCAAAGGAGCTACATGGAAGCAGTACGATCATAATTCATTAGTTAAGAATACATAAAATATTACTATCGTTGAATTAGATTGTATGCAAGATTGACGGCATCCCGTCGTCCTCGTATCCCGTCGTGAATCTTAAACTCGCTATTATGTTGACGACGGACGGACGTGCATACAATAAGAGAGTGAGAAACAGCGAAACGGACGGACGTGCGCACATATACACACATATGCTGACTTTATTCTCCTTCCAAGGTTTCATCACAAAATGTATTCAACTTTATGAAACAACTGTTGTTCGTCATGGTCTAATGATTGTTGGACCAACTGGTTCAGGAAAAACAAGAGTAAGAATAACTTGTTTATCTGGATTATTTCATTTTTGAAATATTATATAAAATACTACAAAACATACTTCCCATTTTCGACACCCTGAAGCGGCGATTAAGTAGAATAAATGTTTGTTTTCTGTTAAACGTTCATTTAGTGTTACGAAGTTCTTAAACAGGCGATGTCTTCGTTGAAAGGTAAGATGTCTCCAGCTGGAAGTCCTTTCGAAGAAGTTCATACGTATGTGTTGAATCCTAAATCAATTACCATGGGTCAATTGTATGGTGAATTTGATTTAATGACGCATGAATGGTAAGTTTATACTGATGTGCCACGAAATACGATACGAATCTATACCATACCATACCATACCATACCATACCATACCATGCCATGCCATGCCATACCATACCATGCCATGCCATGCCATACCATACCATGCCATGCCATACCATGCCATACCATACCCTACAATACCTTACAATACTGTACAATGCTCTAATATACCATACCATTCCCAACCATGTGCTATACCATGCTACATACTGTACCATACCATACTTAGGCTTACACTACACTCTAGAATACACCACTATACACTAATACAATATACCCGTTAAACAACACCAATGATCTTGGTTACCATGTTTTAGGACTGATGGTATTCTTTCGTCCATGATCCGCGATGGAAGTTCAAGTACTTCGTCCGATAAGAAATGGTATTTATTTGATGGTCCAGTTGATGCTGTTTGGATTGAAAATATGAATACTGTTCTTGATGATAATAAGAAACTGTGTTTAACAAGTGGGGAAATTATTAAATTAACAGAGGTAATATATAAATGGTGCTCCAAGACTAATTGATGAGATAGACTGCTACAAATGACATACCACACTTGTGATAGGCGTGGTGAAACGTCATGAAACTATCATTGTCGAGCAATACACAATATGTCGTGCTTTGGAAAACTGTGATTTGATAGGTCAAGGAACAGAAAAATATTGGTAACAAATATATTGGTTGTAGAAAACTAATAAATCTATTTTCTATGTTCTCTCTATGGTCCAGCATTTAACCCTTAAACGACGGATTCATGCATTTCATAAAAAATACGATAAAAGCTAAAACAAAAGCAAAAAGTGTCAACATACAAAAGGGAGATATTCAGTCGTTAAAGGGTTTGGTTGTAATATTGTCATGGTATTTTACTTATTTTTTTCCAGTCCATGACCATGATGTTTGAAGTGCAAGATTTAGCGGTAGCTTCACCAGCGACAGTTAGTAGATGTGGTATGGTTTATCTGGAACCCAGTATTCTTGGTCTTCAACCATTTGTTAACTGTTGGCTTCTTCGTTTGCCTGATTCTGTCTTTGATCACAGAGATACTTTTAAGTCGCTGTTTGATCGGTTTTTGGAAGTAAGTTGATGTAGTTTTTGATAGCAAAGTGTTTCTTGATAAACTGAATTTTAGTTTTTGGGTTTGTGAATTAGGTGGGGAGGGGGTATTGGACAGGGTGGTAGTGGAGTGTGTATTGGTGGAGTGTGTATTGGTGGAGTGTGTATTGATGTAGTGTGTATTGGTGGGGTGTGTATTGGTGGGGTGTGTATTGATGGAGTGTGTATTGGTGGAGTGTGTATTGGTGGAGTGTGTATTGGTGGAGTGTGTATTGGTGGAGTGTGTATTGGTGGAGTGTGTATTGATGGAGTGTGTATTG
>JAOBAZ010272276.1:0-14903 GCA_026546875.1 Pteroeides caledonicum
ATTAATTACCAGTACACTAACATCAAAATGTTTTGTTATAGTTGGAGAGGGATGCTTTCGTCCAGGCTCTTTCCAGGTTTACATTGCTCACAGCCACAAGTGGAAAACATATCCACGAAATGAAAACTAAAAATATCGAGACGATTAAAACACTCATTACCATCGCTCAAACGGACGGAAATTACGTTGGCAAGTCGTGGTTAGAGGTAAGAAGAATTGCAATAAGAAGAATTGTACTGTTGTCGTGAGAAGATGGGGATATTCTTTTATAAAATAACATGTATGAATAAAGCGCGCTGATTGGTTAATAGCTATGTGGTATAAGTGTATCCAAACATGGAAGTTTCCCGCCAAAATGTAAATAAAGTTTTATTTATTTTCGCGTGTTGTTATTTTATAAAAGAAATACCAAATGGCTTTCTCTATGTTGGAGATGGGATGTTGGTTTGGGATGTTGCTCGACTATCGAAAGTCTCGCAACATCCCGCGTGTTTATATCAGAGTATGGAACATGGAAAACCATTTGGTATTTCTTTAGTACCACCCTACTGGCTGCTACATAACATATGGGTATTTTTTTATAGATCTTAAAATGCATCTCTCAACTGGAACTTGCTCAACTGATTGGTACTGGAGTAAAAACCAAGTACTTACATACTGGTGCTACTGGGACAACTAATGCTGGTACATCACCCAGCGCAAGCACCAGACCTCACAGTCATGAGCTAACTGCTGGTATGTAAACGTTTCTCGTAATGTTATATAGTTTGTACGATGTTACAACATAAGCTATACGTCATTCATTACGTCACGCATTACGTCACATACGTTGTATTACGTCTACATCGTGTTACCTATGACGTCATACCTATTTATGTCATCGTTTGATATACAGCAGGAGAGATCATCACATGTTGTACAGCACGCCATTTCTCAGCTGGTTCACTGCGCCACAAACGTCACAGAATACCACAACAGTTATATCTTCAATTACTTAACCCGTGCGGTAGTACTATGGCTGAAGTGATCATCCACCCCTGCTTGGTACAACACTGCTCAGAACCAGTAACCTAGTGAAAAACGCGTTCCGAACGCCTCCCATAACGCGTCTTAGAACGCGTTCAGGAATGCCTCCCCGAAATTTCTCACAACGCGTTCGCACTCGAAACGCGTCCCACAACGCGATCTGAACATAAGGTTGTACTCCTGAGTATATATCTGCAATATACAATACACTGTGTCCCATACCTTGTTCCTTGTCCTACAGGGCAGAATACTCTGATAAACCCTCATCTATTATAGGTACGCACCACACACTAATACAGAATACTCGTACTTTTTTGTCTCATACTTTTTAATTTTACAGCCAATGATCCCAAACGAGTGGCAATCATGCAAGAAGCCATTGGAGAAACAAGTTCACAAAGTGTGGTCGTCGCAGTTGATCGGTGAGAGAAACATTTTGCCTCAATATTTCTATAATTACTTCAATATTAATTTCATATTTGCTTTCTTGTAGTGTTTTTACTGGTTCCGTCAAGCTGGATGGAGATGCTATAGGTATGAAAAAAATGCATTGTCTGAGTATATAGTATTATGGTCGTTTGGTAGTCAAATGTCATTTTTTCTGCATTATTTGGTTTATAGTGCAGGGGTGACATTGGTATTGCATAGCCATGGTAGTACTATGATAAGTAGTCTGGGATACGATTGATAATATAAGATGTAAAGGAAATGAACAAATGATATGTGTATTTTTTTAGTGGATTTTGTTCAAGCATTGCGTCAAGTATCCGAAGTTGAATTATCCAACCCAACTATGATCCGTATGTTTAGTCTTCAAAAAATTGTTGAAATTGCTTATTATAATATGGGCCGTATTCGTCTTCAATGGTCGAGAATATGGGCTGTTCTTGGTGATCACTTTAATAAGGTATGTACATACTGTTCTAATTGCTT
Organism: Pteroeides caledonicum; assembly: GCA_026546875.1. Taxonomy (NCBI): domain Eukaryota; kingdom Metazoa; phylum Cnidaria; class Anthozoa; order Scleralcyonacea; family Pennatulidae; genus Pteroeides; species Pteroeides caledonicum. The sequence goes on from JAOBAZ010272276.1 coordinate 1,960, forward strand.
GAAATGTGACTTCAGTAATACGATTAAGCAAGCAAAAAAGCGCGAAATTTTTCTCAACTTTTTTGTGTTAATTTTATATTATAAGAGAGTTTTGTCATGTTCTGGCGATTCCCAATCGAATTGTTCAGCACATTGGAAGTTCACGTCTTTTCGTGCTCTGTCAACGTTTTGCGTGCTCAATAACTCGATTGACGTGCAATGACGAGTACAGTGCTGCTTACAAGTAACTGTAAAAAACGCGTTCCTAAACGCGTTCATTACCCTTTCCGGGACGCCTTCCAGAACGCGTTCTGGGACGCATCCACAAGTTTCTCCCAAAGCGTTTGCGTTTAGGACGCGTCCCAGAACGCATTCTAGAACGCGTCCCCGTCCTGGACGCGATCGGAATTTCAGGTTAATTCTAAGCAGTACTGTACAAGTGAGAGTATAAAAGTGATTGGAACTTTTCCATGTTTCCCTTTTCTTGTTTTACAGTGCGGTTGTAATCCGAACGAAGAAGTTGCTTTCTTCTGTGTTGATTCTCTTCGACAACTATCCATGAAATTCCTAGAAAAAGGAGAATTGCCGAACTTTAGGTTTCAGAAAGACTTCTTGCGACCTTTCGAGTATATTATGAAGAAAAATAGGTAATGTACTTTTTAGTTCGTTTCAGGCTAATTCTTACGGCGTCATAATCGTGATCATAAGGAACCCTGAGAAAATGGAAATGTTTTCATTCATATTTTCATCAATTGTAGGTCAGCGACAATCCGTGATATGGTAGTACGTTGTGTTACACAAATGGTGCATTCCCAAGCTGGCAACATCAAATCTGGTTGGAAGAATGTATTTTCAGTTTTTCATTTGGCAGCTTCCGATCATGACGAGGGAATTGTTGAACTAGCATTTCAAACCACAGGTATGTTCGTGTCTCCTTCCATACTTTCGTCACTCTGTGTCTCCTCTTACTTTTTGCCTTTTCGTTCTGCCTGCCTTAATCCTTTTATCCTTTGTTTGCCTTTTCTCTTACCGTTTCCTTTTCTGTCTCTTACTTTCTTTTTACTTTACCCCTTCATCCATCCGCTTGGCTTTATTCCTTGAAAATATCCATCCCTATGACTGTGCTTTTGTCTTTCTTCCTTTCTTCTTACCTTTCTTCTTCCCTGTTTACCTACACACTACATAACTCTTCCTCCTCATTTCAAGCTGACCCTCCTTCCAAACGTTCAACTAATTATCCATTTGTACTTGTTTAGCGACCATTTTTGAGAAATATTTCTCCGCTACCATCGACTCTTTCCAAGATGCCGTCAAATGTCTTTCAGAGTTTGCCTGTAACGCCAGTTTCCCGGACACAAGTATGGAAGCTATTAGGCTGATTAGAAATTGCGCAAAATTTGTGTTTGAGAATCCTACGGTACGTTACGATATGAGCAGCCCTTTACATTACTTCTGTACTGTATAGTGGCACGTATACATATGCAGACAGTTCTGCTCAGAAGGAACCTACTGAAAAACATGTGTAAGAACGCGTTCGTTACCCGCGACGCGGCCCAGAACGCGTTACTTTTGAGCAGTACTGTGTATCAATTTATATTTAGTATTTGATATTCAGTATTTTTTATCATATCTCATATACCACTGTTGTTATTGTTAAGTTTTAAAAAATATAAACTTACACTGTTCTTTTTATTTTTTTGTAAAGATGTTTAAAGATCATGGAAGTGAAGACGCTGGTATAACAGAAACTGATCGAATTTGGGTAAAAGGGTGGTTCCCAGTTCTCTTTGAGCTCTCTTGCATAATTAACAGATGTAAATTGGATGTAAGAACGAGGTAATGGTTAGGTTAGTTAGTATGTGGTTAGGGAGACTGTATGGTGTAATATTGAGGTGGTTCTTGTAGGTGGTGTGTTAACTGCGACGTGTTGTGGTAAGCTACAATATATTCTTTACTAGGCGAAAACTTCAAGCGAAACTTTTCGTCTTGTGGAAAATAGTCTTTGTCTGTGGTGTGGTACGGTGTGGTTGTGGTGTGGTGCGTTGAGGTGTGGCTGTGATGTGGTTGTGGTGTGGTGTGTTGAGGTGTGGTGTGGTGCGGTGAGTTGTGGTGTGGTGTGGTGTGGTGAGGTTAGGTGTGTATGGTATGGTATGGTATGGTATGGTGTGGTGTGGTGTGGTGTGGTGTGGTGTGGTGTGGTGTGGTGTGGTGTGGTGTGGTATGGTATGGTATGATATAGTGACGTGGGAGGTTGGTGTAGTGTGCTGTGCTGTGCCAATCCATGACATGGGGTCGTATGCCGTGTTGTGTTACATCATGTGACATAATATTAGATATAATGGATATATTTTAAATTTTCTGCGTCTGTCGACGTTTTTAACTTTGAACATATTGTTTGTATTCAGAGGTCTGACAGTTATGTTTGAAATTATGAAGAGCTATGGCAATACCTTTCTCCAGCATTGGTGGAGAGATGTCTTCAAAGTTGTGTTTAGAATATTTGATAATATGAAACTGCCTGACAGACAGATTGATTGGCAAGAGGTATTAACGAAATATATGCTAACTAAATATGACAAAAAAGGGGGACAATTATAAATGTTCTTTCCTCAGAGGTAGGGGTGGTACTCCACGTCCCCTTTTATCCCCAAGACTTATGGTAGTTCAATACAAACCTTCATTAAGTTTAATGATATATTGTATTATAAATATTTACATTGATTTTATTTTGACAGAAATCTGAATGGATGACAACAACATGTAATCACGCTTTATATGCCATTATCGATGTATTTACTCAATATTTTGATATTCTTGCTGAAATCCTATTGGATGATATGTATACTCATTTACAGTGGTGTGTTAAGCAAGGTATTATGCGATCTTAAAGTTTTTAAGTTATTTCTTTTTTTAGCTACATGTATGTATGTTGTATATATATTAGTCTTAAAAGTCGAAGAAATCCGCACCCAAATGATAATAACCACTCGAAATGACCACACCTAAATGACTATACCAAACGACCACACCAAAACTACCACACTTAAATGCCCACAGCTAAACGACTGCAACTAAACGGCCGCACTTAAATGATCACACCGAAACGACCACTCTTAAATGACCATTCCAGGTGACTACACTTAGATGACTATACCGAATCCCCACACGTTAATGACCATACCAAACGGACGCACCAAAAAGACCACACCTAAACGACCTCACCTAAATGACCACACCTAAATGACGACACCTAAATTGTCGCAACCCAAATTATCAAAAACCTTGGTGACTGGAAAGACAAAAGTCATGCTATGGTCCATTTCACGTTTTTTTTCAGATAACGAGCAGCTCGCGAGGTCTGGTACTAATTGCTTAGAGAACCTGGTGGTATCCAATGGCAACAAGTTTACTCCAGAAATATGGGAGAAAACCTGCCAGTGTGTCAAAACTATCTTTCAATCCACTATACCTCATCAGTTGTTGACGTGGAAGCCCGCTGACCAACAAATTCTCAACTTGCCTACACCAGACTCAACTCCGGCTCCATCACCACTGAAGGTTTGTGACTATTCCGTTACACACCGAGCTTGTCCAGTCTGACGTTTGTTCTCTTCTAGTTTCTCCTCCAGTCTATGCCTTGTTCTGTTCTGCCCAGCTTAGTCATGGCCTGCCTCTTTGCCTCGTTCTATTTACATGTGATTCACGTTTGAGCACATTCAATTTATACGTCAACCACATGTGATTCACGTGTGAAATTCATGTGGCTACATGTGATTGACGTGTGAATTAAATGTGATCACATGTGATTCACGTGTGAATTTCGAAGTAAACCTGTGGAATGTCCCCAAGGGGGAGCTGCTAAGTATGGTGAATGGCATGGAAAATGTGAGCCACAATACTTGTGAGCCACAATATTGACAAACCAATAACAACAACAACAACATACTGTACTGAAGACATTAAAATTCCAGTCCGGAAGAAATCTAAGATTTAGAATTTACATTTACCATGTACGTCCAGATTGTTAATCGCAGTGTTTTGTTTCCGTTGTTTTTTCCAGAAACAGCCTTCACTGGACGAAGATGATATTGTTCCAAAATACCCTGATGGTGAGAAGAATTGTTTACTGTAAAACATCTCGTTATAGGCCGTCAACGTTTCTCCCGCACGCTCACCCTTCAAGTATCTACAAAACGTGTTTTGAAGAGCCTATAAAACTGTAAAGTAAACGATTTTGTCGATTTTGTATATTACTTCGTCTTTGAGTTATTCCAGTTGGTTTGATACGTGAATTACCCCTTACATTACGTCACATGTGCATAATGACCTACAACAAAACGTTTTACATCTTTTGATCAGTTGAAATCACTTGAAATCTGCCTGTTTCGTTTCAAATATCACAGTAGTCAATTTTACTCGATTCTAATTGGTTAAAAACACGATGATTTTTCCTTAATCGGCCCAACCTGCTGGTTAAACACAAATCGTCAGACTGTGTCAATTAATCTGGTTTGATCTGCACAGTAAGCCATTTAAGTGCATGTGTCAATGCTATTTCAGCTGTGAATGAATTATATGATGAATTAATTCGCCAAACACACGTGTAATTTCGAACCGTATAATTTCCTGTACACATTCAAAGGTTAATACACACATGTTTCTCGATTACATCACCAATCTCATAGTACACTGGGTAGATCTTCCTCACCTATCGAAAATGAAGTCAGAGTTAATGAACTTCGCGGGACCAAACAGAGGGGAAAGACGTCCTCATCGGCGTCCTTATCATTTCTCAGCACTAAGATTGATCTTGAACCAAGTAAAAACTGAAGCTCTAACCATCAAAATACATGGTTACCCAGAAAGAACCCTCCTGGGGTTCGCGTGATGTATCATTTCTTTTGAATTCGGTTCCCGGAAGTTCATTAACACTGGCTTCACTTTCGATGAAGAGGAAACTCTATCCAGTGTACTATGAGGTTAGTGGTTTACATTTAACTACGAGTAAGATAAAAGATCTCTCTGAGAAATTATTCTGCACATTTGAGGTATTGTAAAGTAATTTCCATATTAAACAAACTGGAATAACTCAAAGAGAAGTAATGAAACAAAAATCTACAAATATATATTGAAGCAAAATATTACTTCACAGTGATAAAAGCTCTTTCTAGTAAGCGAATAACAAGTTTTGGGTTTATATAAGCACTTTACACTGTGAATTGAAACATTTGCTCGGGTATGAATTAACTCAGACCGCAAGATAACAGGGTGAGTTCAACGGACTGTGCGACATCTTTGATGTGCTGTTTGAAATATATTTATTATTGTATTATAGATGAAGACGAAAGTGTGGTTGAATCGCCAGAAGAAGTTTCCGAAGACGAAGTGGTTGTGAATGAAACCAATGAACAAGACAGTATTAGTCTAAGCAGTGTACCAAGTCTACGATTTGAGCCTGTTGAAGAACACACACCAGGTATTGTGAGAGTTGGAACCCCTTTGACCCTGGGGCACCCCTATTGACGAACTTTCTCTCAAATGAACAAATATGGCTCACAGCCAAAGCCGGACATCACGACTTATTCCTTTTTTACCAATTCTGTAATAGTTAAGACCTTTCATAAAAACCCAAGTTGTGTTTTCGTGAGAGATCCCCTTTAAGATTATAACTGCTAGCCGTTTTATAAATATTTATTTGATAAATAATTTTTTTGTGTAGTTGTTCAAACGGAACGAATGTTGTTCAATTCTCTCATTATAAAATGTGTCGTACAACTTGAGTTGCTTCAAATGGTCGATAATATTGTATTTTATCCAAGTACAAGTCGCCATGAAGATGAAGATAATATGGCCGAAATTAAGGTGAGACACTCCCAACTAAAGTCACATGACAACACGATAGACTTACTTAGATATCTAGATATCTGACGGGGAGAAAATGGACTGAAACTGGCCACTGAGTTGAAGTCAACCATTTTGTTATTGTACAGTACCGCTCAGAGCTAACCTAATGAAAAACGCGTTACGAACGCGTTCCAGAACGCGTTTAGAACACGTTCTGCGACGTTCCCCCAATGCTTTCGCGTTCGAAACGCGTTCCAGAACGTGTTCGTTACCCGTTCCGAAACTTCTCCAATGACGCGTTTAGAACGCGTTCTGCGACGTTCCCCCAACCCGTTCGCATCAGTACTGTACACTGTAACTTTTTTTGATCTTTTCGATTTAGGGTCACGATGGACCTCGACGAATCCACAAAAGCGAACATGATGGCATGTTTCCTCTACTTAGCTCACAACAACTTTTCTTATTTTGTGATGTTCTAGAAGAGTCGCACAAGTTTGCAAAGTCCTTTAATTGCGACAACGATATTCGAACAGCTCTTTGGAAGGCCGGTAAGCGCAGAGAATGACCATGAAGAGCAAACGGGTTTTTTGTTGATTTGGATTGGAGCTAATAAGTTATAGATTAGATTTTGGCTGAGACGTCTATTTCCGAAGTACGAGCATTGAAAAATGCTCGTACTTGAACAATTGCTTACCCGGTAAGACAAAAGCGTGACTTCGACATAAAAATACAGAACCCAATGTAGCATCGTTGCGTAATGCCGAAAATGTGCAGTTATGCTACGACAAGCTTTTTTGGCATGGTTGTGTTGTGGACAAAACTTGTTGTTGTTCGTACCGCCACTCTTATTGTATTTTTCTTCACAGGTTTTAAAGGACAGTCCAAGCCAAACTTACTCAAACAAGAAACATCCAGTTTAGCTTGTCTTATAAGAATTCTATTTCGAATGTATCACGATGAATCCCGAAAGGAATCATGGGCTGAAGTAGAGAAGAAAATGCTAAGGTAAACCATACAGATATGGCAGAGCTGGCATGAAGTACAATAGTGTGTTAGACTGTTTGAAGACATTTACAGCAGCCGGGATTTGTCAATGCACAACATTTCTGGGCGAAATAATTCCACCCAATCACAAGGCTTGATCAGTGACGTTATCGCCCCAGTCTTTTTATAGACATACGAGGTGTATACATTCTTTTGAATGGCGTCGCTGACCAATGTGTTGTGCTTGGTCATAACTAGGCAATATGACCTTGAATCAAACTCCCGCCATTTAATGTTTTTCAAAAATGGCGGCCAACTTGGCGTGAGTTGAAATAAATCTCGGGAAAGCTTGATAAATTGTACTGTTAGCGAAAACCAGATACGTTAACATGAGAGGTAAGTACTCATTGCATCTCACTAGAAATACATTTTTGGACTTTCGTCCGCAAAACACAAACTTCTTTTGAGATAAATCATTTGTATCAAACAGAGGCTCGCATGCTGTGGTATACGAACATGTTAACATTTTACTCTGTAAACATCCTTCTTGAATCAAACCGAGAGCGAGATATTTGTATTTCAACAGAGATATAGAGATTTCGTCATGGACTGGACAGTTGAACGGTATTTACGCACGCGTTAATTTGTTTTCAAACATGAAAAAAGCCGTGAAGTTGCTTAAACCAACAAACGTAAGCGTCGCGAGGAAAACACTTGCCAATTTACCGTGAGGAAAATCCCAGTACTTTTCCCAACTGTCGTCCAATGTACATAAATTGTCTAATGATTGGACGAAACGTTTTTCGCAGGTGTGAGAAAATCGTTTCGCGTTTCTGATTAGCCAAAAGCCGAAACGATTTTTCACACGGCAAAAGCCATTTGAAAATGTCAGTGTCCATATAATAAATCACTTTTCTTTTATCGCAATACAAATGTCTTTTCTATGGTACCTTGTGTAGAAAATTTTGAAAGATCTGTTTTTTTTTACGACACGAAAGCCGCCATTTATGAAAAATGTCTACAACGAGCTCATCGCCAATCCACCACCTTTACAAACTCTTATATTTCGTTGTAAAATAGCAAATTAAATGAAACCACTAATTCATGTAATTTTTCCTGTTTTTCTAAGAATATGTACTGAAGCATTAATATCGTTTAACCAATTGCAATCAGTGAACCACCGAGATGCTTGGACAACGTTTTTAATTTTAATTTTTACAAGAATTCTTCGTCTTGATGATGTTAGGGTGAGTGTCATCTAGGGGTAGATTTTCATATTTTTGTTTAGGAGGTGCACACATCTTTGTGAGGGCTACTGTAAACTTTGTAACCTTGCAAAACAAACCTGCGAAAAGGTGGACAAATGTGCCTGCAATTTAGGGAGTGATGAAACAATAGTATATGTTACACTACGGCTCAGAAGTAACCTTATCAAAAACGCGTTCCAGAAAGTGTTCCAGAACACGTTACAGAAAGCGTTTTGGCACGTGCCTACAAAGTTTTCCTAACGCGCGTCTGTTCGGAACGCGTTTCAGAAAGCGTCCAGGATGCGATCTTAACATTAGCTTACTTCTTAGCAGTGCTGTACTTGACGGGGGGGCAAATTTTTTTGTACCAAAGTGTGAAACAAAGGGAAGTGCCGGACATCCTTGGTGGATGCAAAACAAAATTAGGGGTGCGTATCCCCCGGAAAATTAATGTATGGCGTCATCACAGAATAAAAGTATACAGACGAGCCACTTCGGTCGGAACCTTTGAAGTTTTTGTCCTCGTGTGCTCTGTCCAATCAACACGCTCAAGTGGCTGGTCTCAGCCAGTAAACTGAATATTTTTGCATAAAAATACGGGGACACATTGTACCTTGAAGTGCCCCTTCTGTGTAGATCTTTATTCTGTGCCGTCATGTTCTTCTGGGATAGTTCAAGTAAGGATCACAGATTCGATTGGCGGGCTTTTGGGGGTTCAGTAGCATCCCCCAAGTACAGGGCACGTTGCATGCCTCAAGTATGGAACATTGTGGAGCAATGACTATTAATGGGGTTAATAAGGGACATTGATAGATAGCCCTGTAAAATATCAAAAGGTTTAAATTCAACTAACGAGGTGTACTGATTTATGTTAATATTTGTTTTCTTTTCAGTTTAAAATTCATATGGCCAAGTATTTCCCGCATATTTGTGAAATGGTTGTGCTTGACTCGAAATCTGAACTGAAATTGATGATACGAAAAGTTCTGCAGAGAATAGGTGCCTCATTCACTATTGTTAGTGGTACTGACGCCTGCACTACACCATGATACATTGTACAGCTGTATCAATCCGAATACGTAAAACGTGGTATAACATAACCGAGCAAGAATAGAATTGCCTATTCTGGACGCAAACAACTTGAACTTCGCGAGGAGTTTTTTAATTCAACAATTGTGAATAGTAATTTAACTGTAGGAATGAAACTAGAATTGCAATTAAAAAAAATTGTGCTGGATAAAATTGCCACGAGATAATACAGCTCTTACCGTATATGTTTCTGTTGCTGGAAAAAGTCGGCGATTTTTATGTGTCCATAGTCAGAGTAGATGGTCTGGAAACTCATCTGTGTTATTGTCTAGGTTTGTGTAAGTTTGTGCACCTTCCTGATCACGTGTCTATTGAATATTGAGGTAAACAACCAATAAGAAAGATTCGGAAAAGCGCTCATCCATGAGTTTGAACAATGGAGATTTAAAGCACTGTTAATTGTTGATCGCCCCAAAATACAATTGGCACGTGATGACGAAGGTGCACAAAGTTTGCATAAACCGAGTTTTATTGAGTTATTAATAAGCTTCCAGACCATCTATTCGACTGACTATGATGTGACGTGATAACGAAGCAATGGGGCAAAACGATCATAGGCTCGAATTGGATTGACTCCCGGACTTCTTGAAAAGTGAAGGCATGTAGAATGTTTATTGCTGGGACATTGTCTTCCAAGTTCACATGTGATTTCCATGTGATCACATTCAATAGATCTTTCCAGTAATTACGTCACAACAAACACAGAAGCGAAACTAAGGGGTCCAGTAATAAGCTACTTTGTCTCTACTCGCCTTCCTGGGCCCCTATGTAGTTGCGAAGTAATTACCGGAACGGTCTATTCACATGTGATCACATTCACCCCATATGTGGTCACATGAGAATCGCATGTGAATTTGAAACACAACATGTGACATTGTGTGACTTCGTAAGGCTCATAGAGCTGGCAGGTATAAAGTAAAGGTAGTTTAGTGTTCTTGTAGTTGGTATTAGGAAGCTTAAACATCTAGGACGGCTACGCGGCGGCAACGGCAAAAACAAATTTCTTCAAGTAATGAACGAAATAAAAATTGCCGTGTATTATCCGTTCTATAAAGTTTAACATAGTTTGAACGGTTTATTAGAAGATCTTTATAGTTATAGTTAGAAGAAGTTCTCCTGAGCCGCTTCGAAGTATTGTTTGTTGCGGCTGGAGATGTAGTCGTTGCGTAGAAGACGTAAAAATGTTCAGTTTAACGTTGTGAACACACCAGAGACGGTTTCAGAAACTCCCGTGGGCTTCACATTATTCGTTTCTTTCCTTCTATCTTAGAAACTCCATCGACCGCCGTCGCGTTGCAATCGTGTTTGCTTCGGCTCTCTATTAATCAGCTGTCGGCATGTGAACCAATATCTGTTTGCCCAATGTACCACTTCATTTTCGCTATTAACCAGCTGGCGGCATGTGAACCAATATCTGTCTGCCCAATGTACCACTTCATTTTTGCTCGTTTATTTCGCGTCGTTTGCCAAAACCAGGAAGCCACGGATATTCCAAACAAAGCCATGTAAAACAGGAAGACCAGATTAACAAACACAGAAGAGAAAAGATCTCGGTTGAATCTTCTGTGAAAATAAATCCGGGAATAAACCGACCGGCGATTCTTGCTGTATGAAAAATACCAAACGCCAAGCCTTGGTAAAAGCTTGCTTGCTCCTCCCTCGCGATCTTCGTCAACACAACACTCGCTAATAGAAATGGATACGAGGAGATGCCAAACGAGATGAATGGAATCAACAGAAAGTCGGAATTCATCGGGGGACTAATCCAGAATAACGAATACGTTAGTAAGATGACAAGTGGGACTGCTTGTGTGGAAAATATCAAAAGAAGTAATGTTTTTGCGGCAAAATACTCCGAAGCTATGTTGAAGGACAAGAAGATAATGATAGCGACCAACGCAGCGTTTGCAAACATTAGATTCACATGGATTTGGTGAAGGTGGAAATGCTCCAAAGCGAGAAGAGGAGTGTAAAAAATAGTCGCAGAAACAACAAAAGCAGAAATAAAAATCACCAAAAAAAGGCATATTATTCTTCGTTTGACGCTCAACGACTGAAAGTATTCGCTTCTTGTTTCTTTGTTAACACTTTCTTTATTCAAATCGTCATCCATTTTGAAATTCCTCGGTAAAATTAACGTCACGATTACCAGGGGAATCCAAACGAATGCCATAACAAATTGCGCAGAGTTTCCCGCGAAAATTCGCCAGCCATAGATATTGCACTCAAACATGAGAACGCTCACCAATAATGGACCGAGAGCATTCCCGAGAACATAAGCTCCTTCAATTTGAATAAACGCTTTGGCGCGTTCCAACGAGTCTGTTGCTCGTGCTAATTCCCCAAGGAATATCGTGTTGCTTGCGTCAGAGACGCCGTAAAGAAATCGACCAATCAACGGACAATATTTCGAGAACGACAATGAGTATATCACGTCCGAAACCAACCGAATAAAATGACAAACCACCACAATTCCTTTCGGGCAACGGAATTTATCGCACAAGTAACCCAATAGCGGACAAAACAAGAGAGATCCGATGTTTTCCGAACTCAATACTGCTCCGAGGAAAATCTTTGATCCACCAAGTGAATGGACGTATGTCCAGGCAGTCGGAGATACCATAGCATCTTCAAGGCCAGTGATAAAAAATTTAAAGAGTATAAAATTATAAACCCAGGTTTTCATAAACTGCAGCTTCATTTTGTTGATGGTATTAGTATCTGAAAATTAAAAAGAATAATGATGCAATTTACTATTAATTTCTTACTAAATGTATGTGCAGTGTGTGTGTGCGTATGTATGTATGTATGTACGTACGTACGTACGTGCATGCATGAATGCATGTATGTATTTAAGAAATATAAAATGGTTTCTCGTGTTTGTATACTCTAATACGCGGGATGTTGCAAGACTTTCGAAAAGCGTAATAAAAGCTTTTAGCTTTTCGTAAGTCCAGCAACATCCCAAGTGTTTATATTAGAGTATATAAACACAGGGACAACCATTTTATATTTCTTTTATAAAATATCAGGCTCAAAATATTGAAATTTTAAATAATCGTCCTACTGTGAAAAAAGCGCGGGAAAAAGCTGTATTTATATACTCTGAGATAAACACGCTAACCGACCAATCAGCGCTCGCGTAGTACTTCGCTTGTTTTATAAATTTATAAATGTTTATATATATATATATATATATATATTATATTTTATTATATAGTAGACGGTGAGATACTGAGAAATATACAGTGAGATATTTTCCATATCTTTACGTGATGTTTTCCCGCTAATCATATTTTACCGACTTACTACAATATAATAAACAAAACATTACACGGTGGCTTGAAGATATGGATTTTATTTTCTCGTGTTGAAAACAATACAGAGATTCAGATTTGACTACCAATACCGCAACCGCTACTATTTAGGGACCGTTAACCAATCATATGAGTTTAATTAATGCGATTAACCAATCAGATAAGGAATGAAACTCTGGGAAGTAGCGGTAGCGGAAGTCAAATCTGAATCTCCCTAATATTTCACTCGCTGCGCTCGTTCGTGAAATGTTGTTTTCATCACTCGAAAATAAAATCCATATCTTCGCGCCTCCGTGCAATATCCTCTATATATATTATATATTATATTATGTTATATTATATCATATCATATCATATATATCATATCAAGGATTAAAGCACTCTGTGAGTGCGTTATCGGGTTTTACATGTACGAGTTCATAAACAAGGAACGAGAAGTTTAATACTGCACGAGGCGAAGCCGAGTGCAGTATTAAACTTCGAG
>JAOBAZ010272387.1:0-14902 GCA_026546875.1 Pteroeides caledonicum
TTTTTGGCACTGTGTTTGGAAAAAATGCACTGCTCTTAACCAATCAGAATCAAGTAATTTTTTCATGCATATTATTAAGTAAGAAATACACCTCCTGGTACAATAAGAAAACAGAATAAATGACTAATATACATCCGACTGTGTGGTTTGTAAACGTATTTTGATGAGATGTTTTGCTTATTTAAGCGTGGACAAAAGCTCGTCGTCCTACACAAAAAGTTCTGAACGTTCAAGTTTTCGACGGGAACGACTACGGGCGACTGTAAGTAGTGCTGAATTATTTCACCAAACACAAGTGTGATTTTTCACCAATTCTTCGAGAACAAATGTGATTTCCTATTAATACAATTTCAATCAATATTCATAATGTGGTATCAAGAATAATACCACATGCGGTATTTTTTCCTTAATACGCATTGTAAAACGAATTTAAACTTAATACTAGAGTTCTCAACCAATCAGAAAGGAGAAAAATTGATTAAAATTGTATTAAATAGAAAAATGTTTTAAGAATAAACGTACTGTTTAACAGCCTTACCGATACTGGTCCGTTATGGGCGCCCTGTGCCATTCCTGCCACCACTGTAGGGAAACCATTCCCGGTTGCGCCAGATGAACCACTCTTGGTCAGCGGTTTATGACTTGCATCGTGCTCTTGTGGCGCAGCAGTGTGATGACTTGTCACTGAGTGAGCGTCAGAGTTAAGTGTAGGTACACTGAGGACAGACAGGGAACATTGAGAAGGTAGGGATGCTTTGCACATAGACATAATAAACGCATCACGTGGAAATGTGAGGTGAAGTAAGCCAGAACTATTAGCAAGAATTTGGTAACATTTTAAAATGCCTTCTGTAGCACCCTCATCATTGCTGAAGAGAAAAACAAAAACAATTGTAAACCATAAAGATCTTACCACAAGGCTAAAAACGCTCAACTTGGTCATGCCTGATAACGAGCCTGAACATGGTTGAGCTGGCCAGCTTAATATCATACTTGATCGTAGTTGACGTCAATCTTGTTCATGTTTGATATCAATGTTGTTGGAGGTTGATGTATCATGCTTCATCAAGGTTGATATCAAGTATGATCGTGGTTGAACTGGCCAGCTTGATCAGTATTGATATCATACTTGATCGTAGTTGACGTCAATCTTGTTCATGTTTGATATCAGTGTTGTTGGAGGTTGATGTATCATGGTTGATCCAGGTTGATATCAAGTATGATCATGGGTGAACTGGCCAGCTTGATCAGTATTGATATCATATTGATCGTGGTTGACATCAATCTTGTTCATGTCTGATATCAATGTTCTTCGAGGTTGATGTATCAAGCTTGATCAAGGTTGATATCAAGCATGATCGTGCTTGATGAACCATGATATCATGCTTGATCAAGCTTGATGCGTTATGCGCGATCGTGGTTGATGCGTCAAGCAAGATTTATCATGATGCCATCAAGCATGTTCAACGTTGATAACCCATCAACCTTAATCAAGCCGGATGCGTCAAACTTGATGGATGTTGACCGCTCATTGGGTTTCAAAATAGCTACTAGAACTTTGAAATGTTTCAAAGTACTAGTTCCTTTATATATTTCAAGGTCATTACGTTTTTAGACCTGTATTAAATGTGTGTTTTTACTACGCTTTTATGTGTGTGTCCTGGGTTATATCATAGAACTGTTATTACTATACCTGTATTTATATTTTATGTAATAATATATGTAACGAATCTAACAATAAATAAATAAAGGCACTGGATCTCAGCACTCTTCTCCCAGTTTCAAAACATTGATTTAAGATTGATTTCATTTGTTTTTCGTTTATGAATTATTGATGAGTTTGAGAAGTAAATAAAAAAACTGACTTTCGTGTTCTTATCATTGTATGTTCGTATTTGCAACTAACAATGTTTAATGTATAATGTACAAGTCGTCAACTGACCTTGTAAGTTCAGAAAATGTCAGTCCAACAGAAAATAGAATACTTATCGCCTGCTTACCTTGCTTCCAATAATAAGGATAAAGCAGCCAACAAACCACACCACGACGAATTCAACATTTGTCTCCAAACTTCATTGAGATCTTCTCCTACAAGTAAATATATTAACTGCGGCTTTAGTCCAAAAATACCCACCAAGTAGTCAAGAAAAACAGGTACATCAAGGTCTTTAAACACTCAACATACATAACAAATAACCCTTACTATCCCAGGTTTTTTCCACATTAAAAAGTCTCTAAGATATAGGTGATTGTCCTCAATGAAAAATTTCGAAGCTCATTGTCATTTTGGATTTGAATGTATAATTTGTGAAACTCGGTTGCCCACTTTTGGGGGCGACAGAACTGTAAAGGTTAAATTGTGGACACAACATTGAGATGAGATGATATCCAGATGATCTGAATACATGGAAAAGGACTGGCACTAGTTGTCAAATAGAAATCCATTTTGCGATCAAAACAGCGAATTTCCTCTTGAAATATACTTTATTTCGTTCACAAATTGATGACAGACTTATAATTTTGTTTATTAAACATAATTACTAAGTTTCAGCACGTTTCATCAACGAAACGCAAAGATATAAGTGATTAAAAATTATTATTTTCTTGCTAGTTCCAGGCCTTTTGCTCATGGTCAGATCGGCTACATTGTGCGGATGAGCTCGAAACGCGCATTAGCTATCAATAATCGAGAGTAAGTTTTTCTTTTAAACTTTGTCGCCTCTTTTAAAAAGGGCTAAAAAAAATCGGAAAAAATTAAAAACTTTGAAAAAGATAAAATTTAAAAAACAAACAAACATGCAATTAGGGTTAGAATCTGATTTCGGGTTAGGCTTATCTTCACTATCACAGTTCATTTTAACGCCAAAACACAATTGTGAACACAGTTAATTTTAGGTACTTTGATATTTTATAGATACTGCCGATATTTACCGATAGTGCCGATATTTACTGATATTTACAGATAGTGCCGATATTTACCAATAATGCCGTTATTTACTGATATTTACCGATAGTGCCGATATTTACCGACAGTGCAGGTATTTACTGATATTTACCGATAGTGCCGATATTTATTGATATTTACCGATAGTGCCGATATTTACCGATAGTGCCGATATTTACTGATAGTGCCGTTATTTACTGATATTTACCGATAGTGCCGTTATTTACTGATATTTACCGATAGTGCCGATATTTACTGATAGTGCCAATATTTACCGATAGTGCCGATATTTACTGATATTTACCGATAGTGCCGATATTTACTGGTAGTGCCGTTATTTACTGATATTTACCGATAGTGCCGATATTTACTGATATCTACTGATAGTGCCAATATTTACCGATAGTGCCGTTATTTATTGATATTTACCGATAATGCCGATATTTACCGATAGTGCCGATATTTACCGATAGTGCCGTTATTTACTGACATTTACCGATAGTGCCGATATTTACCGATAGTGCCAATATTTACCGATAGTGCCGTTATTTACTGATATTTACCGATAGTGCCGATATTTACCGATAGTGCCGATATTTGCTGATATTGCCGATAGTGCCGAGATTTACTGATGGTGCCGAGATTTACTGATGGTGCCGAGATTTGCCGAAAGTGCCGATATCTGATCTGATATTCTGTCTTCAGGAATTGAAATATAAATGATAAGTGAGGAAACTGATAGCGATATCGTTATTTTAGCGCCGATATACTGGTACCAGGCATTAAAATCGCAGCATCCTCAGAAATGTAAGATTAGATCAATGATTTAAACTCTATCGTAGCTTTTCCGATTGCGCACTGATCTCATAGCACATACTGGATAAAGCTTCCTCGCCTATCGAAAGTGAAGCCAGATTTAATGAACTTCCAGCGACCAAATTCAAAAGAATCGACACACCTGGCGAACCCCAGGCAGGTTCTTTCTGGGTAACCATGTACTTGTTGTAATATAATATATTAGCATAATTAACATAATTAATAAAGATGACTCATATAGAAACATAACACTTGTAATGGTTACAGCTTCAGTTTTTATTAAATTTTAGATCAATTTTATGCTGTAAAGTAATAAAGACACCAATGAGGTTGTCCTTTCCTTCTGTTTGGTCACTGGAAGTTCATTAACTCTGGCTTCACTGTCGATAGGCGAGAAAGCTCTATCCAGTGTACTATGAGATCAGTGCCTGGGACGGATATTTGCAATTATTATTCATTGTATTATCTTCTCGTATTCTTATTGGCTGAAAGCCTACAGATAATTTTCCGTATCTTGCAGCGGACAAAATAAATCTCGTATCTGTAGGTGCACATGACAAATAAATATCGTATTTGTAGGTGCCCGCGTACTTTTCAGCGGTAATTCGCATAAATTGCAAAAGAGCGGGAAATTTTTTGAAATTATTTTGTTTTGAAAATGGCTTCGGCTCGTTTCGCTTCGTTTTCAATGGATCAAATTCAAAAAATTGTTAAAGATAAAGAATCAATAATAAAAGAATTATTGAATTCGGCTTATCGCAGGATATCAGAATGATTCAGACCTCGGTCAGCGTTATCTGCTGACCTCGGTCTGAATAATTCTGATATTCTGCTCAGCCTCATCCAATAATTCTTAATTATGACCAGACGCAACATATATTGTCACCTACACCCTGTACCATTGAAAAGTTTTACATCCACATACAGACAGTACACTTATTAATGCTAGCGAAGGAGAACATTCAAATTAAAACATAGAGTCCACTCACACCCCAATTGTCCCGCATACCTACCTTTATCCCCGTCATTATGTACAACAGCCTCAGTTCCAACACCAGTTTTATCTGTAGTTTTTTCTTCTTCGTCCGGTTCGATCCATCCTTCAATTTTTACTTCTTCTTTCCCAATTGTTGACTTCACTAATACATCAATACTGTTCACTAAAGCAAGTAAGGTTTTAAAAGCGACAGTCATAGCGTATGCTTCCATGACATTTGGGGTGTCCACACGATCTAGTTGGTCAAGACTGCAAGAAAACAAAAGTGAAATATATTGGACGTATATAATCAAATTAATATGTACATGTACATTGTATGTTATTTTGTTGGTAGGCTGGCAGATATGTAGTTAGAGGCAGGTAGGTAGAGGTAGGTTGGTAAGTAGGTAAGTACAGGTAGATAAGTACAGGTAGTGTAGGTAGTTAGTTACAAGTAGGTAGGTGGGTAGGTAGGTAGGTACTAGGGATGTGCCGGATACCACTTTACCGGATACTGGATTTAACCGGATACTTACTGACCGGATCATATCGGATACCGGATTGTTACCGGATATTGGTAGCATAGATAATTTATAGTAATTAGTAAATTTTCATTGCACGCGACTACCATAACAAATATTGTTTGCAAATAAATGCACAATATAGCTAGTCAGATTACTTTTTAAAGTGCAAAGTTTCAAAAGGCAAAACAGCACAATGGCGGAAGTAAACACAGAACCAACTATATCCGGTTACATATTCGGGGAAAATCTACCGGATTCCGGATACTACCGGATATCGGAATCCGGAAAATATCAAAATCTACCGGATTCCGGATACTACCGGATATCGGAATCCGGTATCCTGATCCAGCACATCCCTCCAAAATACTCAAGATTCGACTTTAAAGCAAGATCAACATTGTTCTGGTGATATTTCGGCCTTATTGGTTTGGCAAGGACTTTGAAATAAAGTCGTAATATCACCAAAATCTTATTTGTCTTGCTTTGAACTCGAATCTTGAGTTCACAAGATGTTTTTCGGAGTGGCTTTTTGTAGTATAATTGATTAAATTGTTTGCTGGAAAAGGTTATTGTAGTTCCTTGATGGTGTAATTTGTAGTTTATTTTGAGCCTAAACTGTGGCAAAATGGTCGCCAGTTTATCTCAGTTATCTACCTAAATTTCCTCTCAAAATGCCGCTCGATCGACTTTTCGATCGCTTTCTTTTGAAATGTGTCCTGTTAACCACATGTTTATTATTAAATATAATACTGGGACATTTTCACCCAAGTGACTGGCTGATCTGACCGTGAGCAACAGGCCTGGAACTAGCAAGAGAATAGATATCCATTTTACCGTTTTTAATCACTTTTATCTTTGCTATCCCTTGATGAAAATCGCTGAAACTTAGTAATTATGTTTAATAAAAGTTTGCCATAAATTTGGCAACGAAGTAAAGTATATTTCAAAAGAAATTTAGTTGTTTTAATTGAGAAATGGATTTCTATTTGACAACTAGCCCTTTTTCGCGTTTGAGATCATCTTGTGATGTAGGGACACATAAAGATATAAGGTAAGAATGAGTGCTGGCTGTATGTACTTCTAAACCCAACCAAGACCATCTGCTACAAGTTCTTCCGGCTTGGAATTAAAACCGGTGACCTCTGGAATTCTACACCAGCGCTCGAACAGACTGAGCTCCAGGGGCCGTCGAATTTTTCGCAACTGTTCCCGGTTGGGTTTTAAAGTATATACGTTCAGCACTCATTTTTAGCTTATTATTCTGTACATCTCATGAAATGTGTCCTGTCCACCACATCTCATGAAATGTGCGCCATATAACACGGCTTGTGGTTCAAGCGCAAAATAGTCGAATGCGCGACATTAATTGCACCAAAACCCTCACTCGTGTATGTTATCTGTAACCGGACGAGCAGCTATGCTATTACTTGTAGACAGTACTAATAACACTTAATGGCTACGTAAGAATCTTTTTTGTTGCAGTGTTTGTAGTAAATTATAGTTTCCTAAAAAAAAAACAACTTTTGAGTGCCTATGACACGAAAATTATTGTCGTATCTGAATGAGCTCTTAGAACTATTGAGTTATTTACCAGTTTTTCCTTCACTTGCTTCGTTGTAGAGGTACATGTGTATGTTGTTGTTGAGATATATGGTTACCAAAGGACATGTGTATTGAGATATATGGTTACCAAAGTACATGTGTATTGAGATATGTGGTTACCAAAGGACATGTGTATTGAGATATATGGTTACCAAAGTACATGTGTATTGAGATATATGGTTACCAAAGTACATGTGTATTGAGATAGATGGTTACCAAAGGACATGTGTATTGAGATATATGGTTACCAAAGGACATGTGTATTGAGATATATGGTTACCAAAGTACATGTGTATTGAGATATATGGTTACCAAAGGACATGTGTATTGAGATTTATGGTTACCAAAGTACATGTGTATTGAGATATATATTCATGCACAATGAGCCACACGGAAAACGTAATATTTCAGGGATTGATAACTAAAAGTTTTTTAAAAATACTATGTGTTTACGTGGAATATCAACATACACATATTCTTAGAGAGCTTCTTTCGGTCTAACACTGGAGATATCTATCATTTTGTTACAACTCATTATACAGTGTGACGTAATTAACATGCTCTTCACGTCGACAACAAACTGAAATATCTCAACAACGATGCAAGTAAACGAGAAACAGTCAAATAACTTAACCATAGTTTTACTCGTTTTTCAGATAAGAAAATAATGTTCGCGTCATAGGTAGTTCAACTCTTTTATTTACCAGAAGGTTTCCCCATTGACGAGTAAAATCGTCTGGTGTTAGCTAGAGTAAAATACTTTGGGGTCCTGTCAGGTGATAAAAGGTTAATAGGGAATGTTGGAGATAATTTATTAACCCTTTGTTTACCAGGAGGTTTCCCATTGACGAGTAAAATCGTCTGGTGTTAGCCAGAGTAAAATACTTAAGGGTCCTGTCAGGTGATAAAGGGTTAATAGGAAATGTTGGGGATAGTTTATTAAAAAACGTGTTACAGTGGCAGATTTAGACACGAGTCCCATAAATCACACGGCTAACCCAGTGGAAATTTAAAACAGATAATACTTCGATAACCATTCTATTGGTTAAATAATTTCAAAGAACGTAAATCCTACCAATGGGATTGTTGCTGCTTCGGTTGATCACGACAAATTTCGGCTTGATAATTCTTCTCATCACATACTTGTGGACCAATCACAGTCAAAACAGCGGGAGATAAAAACTGTATCATCCGCGATAAAGCGTTTCCCGTGATATTATGTCCCTGCTCAATTCTCCCCACTGTCTTGTTTTAAAGATGTTCATTTTTTTACGCTATTGTTTACTTTTAATGCTTTTTAACTGGCATTTTGTTACAGAAATATTGAAATCCATTAAATTCTCAAATGTTTACATTCTACAGTAACCTTACATATGTAGCTACAGTATAGTTTCTAACATGCATCGTATACCGTAGACACAAATATGTGATAAAGAGGTTATCATACTCGGGGTGAGACGACATCAGTTTTATCGCTTTCAGGACCAGCGTTCTCACAATTAATTTCCATAAGTTTGTTCCTACGTGGGGAGGAGTGAGGAGAAATATGACCACAATGAACTTTTGAAAAGAATGCATAATTTTCTCATTATAATTAATACCACGCCCCATAGAAACAACACAATTTAAGGAAATTTCCTTAAATTCAGGACCATATCACCAATGTCCAAATTTAGTGATATCGTCCCTCAAGCGATAAAACTAATATCGCCTTATCCCTCATATGACAACCTTTACATATCACGCTCAACCTCATTCAATAATTGTTAATTATTCACTGAAGTAAAAGTAAATGGGGTTGGCTACCCACCAAGATGCGTACCATGTGTCGGCAAACTCAGTGTAAAATCCCAACCAAGAAAGGTATCCATTCCCTCAACGATGAACCAATCACAACCTCGAACGACGTGATTTTACGATGAAAAACATCGTTTGCCTCTGCTATTGGTTGGAACAGTGAACGAATGATGATATACTGAGGCTAGCTAGGTTAGTTTAACCCTGGGTTGGTGAAAAGTTAGAAACAAAATTATTGGAGACCCACCAAGATGCGTACCACGTGTCGGCAAACTCAGTGTAAAATCCCGATGTTGAAACGTTTTTTAACAGAACTGTAGTGAGTTGGTTCAAGTGTTATGATGTGAATTTTCATCAAAAACTGGATTAGACTAAACTAAAACAGTGGGTTAAGGTTTAACCCTGGGTTAGCACTAACCCACCTTTGAACAACTTAGCAATATAGTTACCACACAGCTGTAGTGTTTACCTAGTTCACGATATTATGTTGAGATAATACTGCAGTTGATTGTTTGTTGTTCTTTGTTGGATGAAGTTCAATAGTTGAAGCACTAGGTGATAATGTTGTTCTTGATTTTCTTGTCACTGTTGTTCTAGATCGTGTTTCTCCTCGAGTAGCAGCATTATAACGCCATAAATTCATGGTTCTTTTATTCAGAACGAATGTGATAAAAATAAACACACCTAAAGAAGAAGTGAAAAGGGTCATGGCTCTTTTAACATGGTCACTTAGGGATTTTACTCGGTCTAACATCAGACGATTTATTCTGTCTACCACCAGACGATTTTATTCTGTCTAACACCAGACGATTTTACTCTGTCTAACGTCAGACGATTTTAAACTGACTAACACCAGATGATTTTACTCTAGGTAACACCAGACGATTTCATTCTATCTAATGCCAGATGATTTTACTTCGCAATTGGGTCTTCTAGGTTAATAAACTCTAGGTTAATAATCTCCCATGTTTGGTTAACCGAGAAGAGCCCAAGTGATCTTTTATAGATTTTACTCTGGCTAACGCCAAACAATTTTACTCATCAATGTGGAAAGTTATAATTTTATGAATGAAAGGCACCAAATTGGGTAAAAATTGTTATTCGGCATTTGATTATGACAAAAAATATTCACTAAAATCTCGAGACATAGCGTATTTTGTGGTTCCTTGACTGCTTTGTGTTTCTCACGTCTGGACTATGCAACGGAACGTCCTGTTGCACAGTGAAATACAAACATCCATTTAACGTGAGCAGACAGCCATGGCATGTTTGTCTTTCATTTTGCTGTCAATGCTTTAAACACACTGTAAGTGCACTGTGCCGGTACGACAAAAATCCTACGTAAAGGGCGAAAGCGGCGGGGGAACTGGCCAGGATATGGCGTGTACAGATGGCATGAACTTCAAAGAGACCGACAGGGAGTTGGACTTCTGGTTGATTATTCTGTGACGAAGTCATGTAATGTACCTTGTAGACTGTTCATAATGATATATAAATACCACACCACTATGGAATGACTAACTGCAAAACCCAAAAACCAAGTCATGCCCATCACTGTTGATAACTTGCTGTAAATTTTGGCATTTTGTCCTCTTGTGTCTGAGTTGACGGACTTCTGAACATTTTTGGTTAACTAGAGAAAAGTTATGTAAAGTTTAGTAGGGTTATCTGAGTACTTGGTCCCAGCATGCATTACGATACTCCCTATGTATTAGGGCTAATGTGAATATGTTATTGTGCAGATTGTGCGCGACATTTTTTTTAGCTTTTAGTTCAAGCAATGTATTAGTCACAAATTCTACCCGGATAGAAAACCTGAACAGGATCCTATACCCTGTAGGATCCTATTGTATCCTGCGGGATACAGTAGGATTATATAGGATCCTATTGTATTTTGCAGAATACATATAGGATCCTCTTGTATCCTGTAGGATACAGTAGGATCATTT
This sequence comes from Pteroeides caledonicum, assembly GCA_026546875.1. NCBI lineage: Eukaryota > Metazoa > Cnidaria > Anthozoa > Scleralcyonacea > Pennatulidae > Pteroeides > Pteroeides caledonicum. Next base: position 10,609 of record JAOBAZ010272387.1, read on the forward strand.
AGGGTCCTATTGTATCCTGCAGGATACAGTAGGATCATATAGGATTGTAGCTTAAAGTTTTACGTTTCTGTCAGGATCATAAAAAAGATCCTATTTGATTTAGAATGCTATCAGGATCCTACTCGGGATTCTAATATTTTTAGGATTCCGTCGGGATCCTATAGGATTCTGTTTAGGGTTTTTACCAGCGTACCATTGACTAACAAGCAATCCTAATATGTCTGAATTTGATTACCCCCGGGAAAATCTGACTTCATCAGGTTATCGTGCTTCTTCAAAAACTTTATTCTAGTCGTTTTAAGTAGCCAGGCCGACAATTTAGTCCTGCTATCGGAGGCGTAGCCAGGATTTTGAGGGAGGGGGGGCAGGGAAAACCTTGGTAGGGGCCAGGCCGACAGATTCACTCAGATACAAAATTCGCGCAAAACAGGATTTGTGGTATTAATGAGGCACAATTTGGTTGCGTGAAATAGATTGTCGACATATGAGATATATTTTAGACATTCAGTTTTGTACAAGATTTCACGTTTCAGTGTTTCACACAATTACACTAATGCGCGACAAGGCAAACACGCTACATAACAAAGATGACTTTAGAAAGTGATCTTTGTTATGTAGCGATTTTGAGAGCCCAAAATTTTACCAGGGAGGGCGACCCCCGTCCTCGCCCTAGCTACGCCTCTGCCTGCTATGCTAATGTTCCGTGTTCAAGGAATTAATGATGATAATGATTTTAAATTTGCATGGTAGTACCAATCTTTGGCGATGGCTTTGCCATTGATCGTTTTAGTTTAAGTGTCGAACCTTGGTTACTTTTCTGATGCTAATTATAGTCCAAGAGAGAGCTGTAGCATTGAATAATAACATGATACCAACTGGAATATAGAAAAATATGATCAGGGGTAGAAGTTCATTAATCCAACATGATTGATCCTTTCCTACAAGAAAAATAAATATTGTTTCATGGAGATATAAGTTAAATAATAAAACGGCAAGTATAATGTGAAATATGAGATTTTTAGAGGGTTTTAAACAAAAAAAATTACCAAAGTAAACTGTTATAGGGTTATGTAGATAATGTAAAATGGAAGATTAAATAAAATGTATGAAAATTGATGATATTGGAAGAAATATTGAGGGTTTGAATAAAAGATCAAAATAAACCGTTAGTGTTATGTAGATTATATGAATTATAAGATTAAATGATGAAATGATAAATTGAGAATGTTGGAAGAACTATTAAGGGTTTAAATGAAAGATCTTTATCAAAATAAATTGTTAGTGTTGTGTAGATAATATGAAATATAAGATTAAATAATCAAGTGAAGGATGTTATTGTCAAACGTTTAGTCGCTTCTTACCATAACTAACTTGCAACGCCTTTGTTTCTTCCAATATACACGACAGTCCCACAATAACAATTGGAATGGAAGATGCTATTATTAAATAGCGTCGAAAGCTTGATCTACTCGCTGGCCTTCCTGAACTTTTTCCTGCAATATATAAAAATTCAGTGTATTACCCTCAGTATGATAACCTTTGTAATTTATTTATATAAATTAGTTATGTTAATGACGTGAATTGCTATGAACAAGTGACGTGTTGTCTTTTCCGAGAATTTATGAGTCAGTGTTCGTAACTCCGACGCGAAAATGACACGTTTTTCATTGTGAAGGTTTTGGTAACGTCATAAACTACAGTCATCAGTACTTACTTATTTTTTATTTCATTTTCATTTCATTCTATTTTTATTTTAATATGGTTTGCCAAATTCATACAATCTTACTAGGACAAACAGTACAAATACAACCCTAAAACGTACAAATATCGCACGGTGTGTGCTACAGCTTACACTTACAGCAACTAAAATAGCCTATACAAAACATACATTCTTCATTAGAAAATTTATAATAATGTACAAAAGATAATTTTCCGCTTAAAAAAACCTTACGACAAAGTAAAAAAAAAAGAAAATGTGTGATCACGTCATAGTTTTTCCGAGAAAATTAGGTGAGCGTGGATATTAGCCTGGGTACGAAGATTGCTCACCTTGCATGGCGAATGTTTTGGTGACGTCATAACTCATAATAGTCATCCACGTGAACGCTGAGAGGAGGGTAAAATGTAACAAAATGGCGATTGCCTTACAGGCTTGGAAATGTGACGTAGCAACCAGGGTAGCCAATAGGAGAAGTTGATAAGATATTAGTGACGACGCTAGGAACAGTAACACTAATCCTGGTACAGTCCTCAGCTTAGGAAACCATATGTAAGTGACAATAACCATAAAAAGACATACTATTGATAAGGAAAGCCCAATCGTGGTCAAATAACCTCCAATGACATCACCATTGCTTTCCCCCAGGGTCCTGTTTACCAGTTGTGTACCATTATCCCCATCTGTACCGTTTATCCCTGGTGTACTCTTTTCACCCGAAGATCCCGCTCTTTTCCTTGAGGTTGGTCGGTAATCGAAGAATATTGCTAGATTCGGGAATTTTATTTTATTTATCGGAGGTCTGTGAAATTCCGTGACGTTGACTCCGTTACAGGAAGCGCAGTGAAAATTCCTGTAAACGGCGCGGCCGCTATAGATGAGTTGCATGTACGACTTACATTTGTTAACCAAGTCTTTATATTTTATTGACTCCGGTGTTTTGGTGACGTTGACGCATAACCGCGTTTGCGTACAGAGGTCTGGTGATGAGTATGTTGCATTTGGTGGCCCGAAATACCAAGTACAATTTCTTTGAAGTATTGTACTATTGAACGTCAGACTAGACAGGTTTTGTATCGTTTTCGAGCAAAATATTTTAAAACGCCAGAAAGTAATATTTTTGTTTCCATGACATTTTGCACAGTGGTGATTTTTATAAATTTTTCCATCCTCGCCCGTCACCGGTATAACGTCGGAGAGGTCCGTCGTGTTCGTCGGGTATCGAGAGCAATTGTTTGTGGAGTTAGTCGTGGGGCATTTGGCGATCATCATGTAATTAATAGGAGGAAATTGATTTGAATATTTCGCTGGTCTTTGAAAAGTTGTGTCTGTGCATTCCCATAGGTTCTGGATTGAACGGTTGTAAGGTTTTGTGAAAATATTGCACCTGTAAAATATTTTTTATGGTTAGAATATAAACTGGGCGAACGTTGGATGTTCCTTCCTTCCCTCCTTCCTTTTTTCCTTCCTTCCTTCCTTCCTTCTTCCTTCCTTCATTTCCTTTTTTCCTTCCTTCCTTCGTTCCTTCCTTCGTTCCTTCTTCCTTCCTTCATTCCCTTCCTTCCTTCGTTCGTTCGTTCGTTCGTTCCTTCCTTCCTTCCTTCCTTCCTTCCTTCCTTCCTTCCTTCCTTCCTTCCTTCCTTCCTTCATTTCCTACTTTCCTTTCCTTCCTTCTTTTCCCTCCTTCCTTTCCCTCCCTTCCTTCCTTTCGTTTATTCCTTTCGTTGCCTAAACAAGCAAACTAGCCAACAATTAAATTTTTTTCCAACCTCACAAACTGGAAGAGAAAACTTTAAAAAATAATAACTAACTTTGTCCAATAATCAATACAACAGTCCCGATATAAGGCGCAATGTTGATCACACTGACAAAACAAAGATAAATCTCTTTTTTTCTGACAACGGTCTGCGCAAGATTTTTCCTTCTTTCTCAACACCAAATAACTGCCTGGCCGTTGAGAATTAGTACGAATAATATCAATGTAGAAATTTCTATAATCTTTGCTCAACTCTTGGTAAGCCAGTGTCGATGGATCATCTGCGAACAAAAATAACAGGTTGAGGTCTTTTACTATTATTGAAAAAATTGCTATTATTTACGATTTACTATTAAAAAGTAATCTTAAGTGATTATTTATCGTTGTCAAATAATTAAACTTAACTAGCGAGACCACTGATCTCATAGTACACTGGATAGAGCTTCCTCATCTATCGAAAGTGAAGCTAGAGTTAATGAACTTCCGGGGACCAAACAGAGGGAAAAGACAACCTCATGAGTGTTCTTATCAGTTCACTGCATTAAAATTGATCTAGAACCCTAATAAAAGTTGAAGCTCTTATCCCAAAAAGAACCTTCCCAAAAAGAACTATGTCGGGTGATGTATCGAGTTTTTTCAATTTGTTCCCCGGAAGTTCAATAACTCTGGCATTATCTTTGGGCAAGCTGTATCCAGTGTACTATGAGATCAGTGAGACGCGCTGCGACGAGGTGGATATTTGCCACTATGCACAACCCATATAATGAGATGCAAAGGGATGAATGACCACTGAATTAGCATATAATGATCCCATGAGTATA
>JAOBAZ010272498.1:0-14893 GCA_026546875.1 Pteroeides caledonicum
AAATGTTCAAAAATGGTCAAAAAGTATAGGGTTTTTTTGTTTTTTTAAACTTCTTTTAAAGTTAACTTTAACCTTTTAAATAAGTTGTTTTTGTATTAATTCAACGTTTTTTAACGTTTTTAGACAAGTTTAAAAAATGTTGAAAAATGGGCAAAAAGTAAAGGGGTTAACCTTAACTTTTTGACAATTTTTTTTGCCTTTTTAAAACTTATTAAAAACGCTTAGAAATTGTGAAAATAAGTTGTTTTTGTGTTTATTCAACGTTTTTAGACAAGTTTTAAAAATGTTGAAAAATGGCCAAAAAGTAAAGGGGTTTTTTGACATTTTTAAAACTTGTCTAAAACGCTTAAAAATGTTGAAAATATATTGTTTTTGTGCTAATTCAACTTTTTTTGACCTTTTAGAGAAGTTTTAAAAATGTTGAAAAATGGCCAAGATAGGGAAAGAAGTGAAGGGGTCAAAAGCTCTGTAATTAAGCTATGCAGGCGGAAAAACAATATAGGTAAAAGTAACCTATTGAATCAGCACAAAAGTACCCTACGCATGTCTTATAATCGAAAAAAGTTATCGTTAACCTAAACTTTTTGGTCATTTTTTTGGATTTGATTTGGACTCAAAAATGATGGAAATAAGTTTTCTTCGTGTTAATTCGACGTTATTAAACAAGTTTAATACTGAAAATGTTTAAAAAATAACCAAAAAGTAGTTTAACTTTTTGGGCAATTTTGGGCATTTTTTGACATTTGTGAACTTTGCGTAAAAAGGCTAAAAATGAAGGAAATAAGTTGTTTTTGTTATAAATGAACGTTTAGTCCACAATGGCAGCGAAAGTGTTTTGTAAGCGGAACTAATTGAAAGTGAAACTCTTGGTACATTTAAAGTTGATTTTATAGAAAAAGCTCCCGTTGGAAAAAGCGTTAAACGAATTACGATCGATCCGGTGAAGTGGATTGTCTCCATAACCAGGCTTCATTCTTAAACTTTGTAATTTAGCTCGAATCTTCGTGATAAAGACATTGTCCGGAGTATCATCAAATCCTAATTCGGAAATAGTCTATTTCAACCTTTAAAGTTTGGCGCCTTTCGTGTACCACGGTCGAATGGCCCAACAGAACATAACCAGTACACTGCATTTACAATACGCTTTATTATTTACTGTAACTAAGCTCTGACACAAACTTATTTACTTCGAATAATCATATGTAATAACAATAGCCTAATAAAGATTTTAACACATTACTTCTGGGTGGCTTTTTACCAATTATTCACATTTTAAAACTGGTTTAAAACCCCTAAATCTGGCCAAAAATGACGTTTTGTTGCGTAATTAAACGTCTTTTTTGACCGTTTTAGACAAGTTTTTCAAAATGACAAAAACTTGCCCAAGTATAGACATTATAACCCCAAATCCGTAGTGCCAAAACGCATTTACCCAACGGAACTCAAGATTGGGGGTTGGACCATCTGGAAGGACTCTCTCCCATTCGCCTGCAGTGTAATTCCCATAGATAAGCCACCCAACAATATAAGAATATAACGAGTCTGCAATCGATGTCTACTATATCTATGGTAATTTCACTCCTAAGTGACGTCACTGTTGACCAAACCCGATATTTTGGGACAATTTCCGATATCATCTTGAACACCAAAAACCCCAGAGGAAGAATCAAAGAAGCTGCAGTGTGTTTGGGTTAATACCTTATCTTATCCTGTTGTAACACTAACCATATAACTTACCTTTCGCCAGCGGTTTTTCAAGAAAGTGAACACACGACAGTTTTTCCAAGAAGCTAAAAAATTTAGCGCCGTTTACTGGCCAGAAGATGGAGCAGTCAAGTGCAAAAGAAAACTTCAAAAAATTCGCTTCACGCGAAAAAATTCGCCTGCTGGAAATCCGGCCTATAGTTAACATGCCCCCCTATAGCTACCATGCCTAAACCATGGTCTAAACCTAACCCAAGGCGGATTTTTTTTCAGTAATACAATTGCCTTTTTTGATCACTTTTGAACAGTGTCGTCTGTGCGATCTCGAGCCATTGACATCTAACCGTTCAAGCCATGGAGGCCGAAATAGGCGAACCTCAAATGTCCCTCTTACATTACGTCGCATTACTAACATTAGAAGCGAAAACGAAGCATATGGTCAAAATGTAAACTGTACAATTTCCACCATGTTGTTTGGAAACATTGCTGTCCTGCGCCACAAGTACCAATTTACTGTGCATGTAGCTTGCACACTAAAAGCAAAACATGTAAATATAAAAACAACTTAGACATGTTAAAAACCAAAGTTTTTTTGAAATTGTACAGTTTACCGTACGCTACTAAAATGACGCGTATAATTAACTAAAAGAGTACAATGGAATTTTTTATTTGTATTATATAAAAGGTCTGCATTTAGGTCGGCATATTTTTCAATGGTTTTCCATTTTTTGTAAAATAATTACAGTTGATAATAGCAAGCATGTAACATGTACTCTTAAAACAAATACAGTTTGGAAAGAGATATTCTCTTCCAATTTGTCACAAAAATTCAATATTGCTTGAAACCATTGTAATCATATGAAATCACATGCCTGCAAGCACTGCAATAGTTGTTCCATGGATAAGAGTTTGTTCTACTCCTTCACAGCTGTTGATAATTACATTCCTTTGTTAAAAATTCATCATCATTTCTATCATCACGATAGGTAAGTATGTGTTGAAATTCCCTGTGTTCATTACTGATTTTCACCTCAAATTTGATCAGTTTAGAGCGAGTAACTATAAGCTTGAATAAAAAAGGCACCACACAAGAAAACAAAGTTTAAATGATCTCTAAACTAAGTGTTGAAGAAATGTAAATTTGGCTTTTTAGTCTAGCAAAGTCACCAAAAAGCAATTTTCAAACAAACTAATATTGCCATAGAAATAATCAACCATGATGCAAAATACTGGTTACCATGGTTACAGTTGTCAACTTCACAGCAAGATGGCCGGCACCCTCCTGTTTGGGTGATATCTTTTTTGCTCCTACACATATTCTGCAGGTTAGCGTCACCACATTCATTTGCTCGAGCACATCTCTTGATGTAAGTCGTACCAACTTCACCACCTTCGAGGAGTAGAGACAAACATCGATTTTGTTCAGGACGACATTTCAGTGACATTCTCTTACATGTTGACAAGTCAGCTCCCGTGCATGTATAACATTTTAATGAATACCCTTAGATGCAAAATAATATAAGAAAATATTAGTTCAATAAAAACAAGGAATTTTTGGAAAACAGACTGTTTCGGTATAACTTATACGGCTCGTCAGCGGTGTAAATAAGATAATAAAATACAATTAAAGGACAAGTGCAACCAAAAATTGTTTTTGTCTCAACTTGAAGCGTGTGATGAGATAAGTATAATGACAAAGTTTTATTGAGAAGTTTGGTTTAGTTTTAGTCTCCGGAAACTCATTTCCGACAGTTAAACGGCATTTTTCCGATGGTGTCACGAGATATTCAAATTTATTTCAATCATAAGGAAATTGTGAAAAGAAAGTAAGAAAAATTTTTTTTTCTGTGGAAATCCAAGTACAATAAATACTCTTTTAACATATCACTTTTGTCCAGTGTAAACTAGTTTCTAGGAAGAGTATGTGATGATGAAACTTTCCCAATGTCAACAGTGACGTCACTTTTGACAAACCCGAAGGTATTTTACGGCAATTTCCGACGTGATCATATGTAAGATTTCCAGTCACAAAAACATCAATAACTTGGAAACTATTAAATATTTTACGTTGAAATTTTATCAGTGATCTTAAATTACTGTTTCCCGTAATATGATTAATGGTTTTTTGATTGCACTTGTCCTTTAAGCACCGGTGTAGCGTGACGTGTCCACATAATTTTTGTCAGAATTGTAATTCCAGTTCTTTTGCTCTCCGTCCGATTAACTGGCAAATGTTCTCGTATTACAGCAGTGATCTGTTAACCAGGCTGGATAATGCATATGCTATGCATAATGAAGCCAATGGCGGCCATTAGCTTCATTATGCATAGCATAATGGTGTGTTAACATAGTAGATGAAATTCTTGTTGTTTCTTGGCATTGTTAGGACGAGATAAACATTGGTTAAATCTCAATAGTAATCTTTCTTCTTTAAATTCGATTGCGAAAGCCAATGAAGTGACATCTAGACGGCCACTACAAATCTGATTATTTATCTATGCTTTAAACATTGTAAAACTCTTAGGACAGATGTTGGATACTATATCTTTCAAGTTACGTAGGAAAAATCATTTACTTGTTAAAGTAGCTAATTCACACACCTACAGGAATCCGATTTGCAGAGATTTTATTAGACTTTAAAATATCAACTCTTTGTTAACATTCTGGCTTAAAAATTGATAATTTTGAAACAAAAGAAGAGTTAATCAAGTCCTAGTTTTCAGATCAGTGGTTTGTAAGGATTCAAGTACCCCCTTGGCCATCTGGCTGGACACAATCATAGCACATGGTCAACTGAGTTACTCGTTATCAAGTATTTTTATATTTGAATTGTCTTATCAAGTCAATGAAGATTAACAAATCATTTGAATGAGACCTGGTTTAATTTACTATGGTATTGATTTTGGCGTTTGAATTCTTTTTTTTTTGTTCTTTCAGGATGGCCATGATGATGAATTCGATACGAAAAAGGCAATCGCCGTATACCAAAACATTGGGGTAGGTTTAGAGGACTATAGTATATCATTCGTCAAACGACAAGGGCAGTAAAGAGTTTGCTCCGTAAGGCCATAGAGGGAAAATAAACTTGGTATTAGAGAACATCAACCTATGACGCTTCTCTAGAGACAAGAATGTCTGTTGTTGTCCCTCTGACGTTGACATTGACCTTGAACGCAAAGTGTCCATGTTTATAAATATAAACATGTGTTGAAGTACTGAGTATTAATGTAGATACGACTGCTAAATGTATATACTTTGAGATCCAGCCAGGGCCATTTGCGAAGCTTCTTTCAGCTGGGGATTGAACCCGGGACCTTTGAAGTTGCACATCAACGCTCTTACCGTCTTATCTGTGACAGTTGTTGCTGGGAGCTCGTCCACGCATTCAGTATATATGTAGATGGTAATGCCGATTGATCATTCCTACGTTATTATTTAGTGTTTCTACACCTCTTGGGTGCAAATTTTATTGAGCCGCAATATTATTTTTAATAATAAACTTGTGTTGGTTAATTTATTTAGACTTGTTGTCGCGAGATGAGGAGGAGAAAAGAAACCGAGCATGAGATACTAACTGGGACTATTGAGGGATGGGATAAGGAGGTTTGTTCTTTATTGCAATTGTCTGTTGTTTTTGAAACACGGTGTTCGTTTTGGTAGCGGAATGATTTGAGTAGTTTAGATGATTATTCATCCACAGTCACATTTAAAAGGTCTTTGAAACAAAAACACATAGATAATTAACAAAGCTTAGGTGTTGCGTGGACAGTATTAAAATATATAATATAAGATCAAAAAGCGAAAAGGTGGTAAACTGCCTAATACGTGAAAAGTTTTTTCGATTGTGATGGAGGACGCTCGAAATGACAGCAAAACTTAAGTTTCACACATTTGGCAGTTTACCGCCTTTTCGCTTTTAGATCTTGTAGTTAATCAACAAGGAACCTACGAAATGATTCTTGTATGTGATGACAAGAGAATCCTTCCGAATGGGTTTTAAGACTCTCGGAGAAGGAATGGACTATCACAGAGCCAGTTTTATATATCTCGCTTGGATTTTTTATACATCTGTTACATAACCATTTCGTTTAAAACGTGTAGTCATGGTGTATAAAAAATGTCCCAAGTGAGTTTTTTCCTGAGTCGGATGTTTTTGTTAAATTTTGGCTACTTGTTTAGCGAAGGGTATAGTAACTAGCAGTCTTCTGGTATATCTTGGAGAAAATATCTTACAAAAGCAAATTAATATTTCCACGGGTCTGGTTCTTCCCGTCTAATTAAAATAGCTTTCTCTGCTCAAAAATATTCAAGATGAAAATGGAATGGCATTCAACATGCTACAAACATGAAGTATTCTTAATAAAATTTCAAAGTTTTGCAAAAAAATGTTGCTTATTAGAGTAAAGCGTGATTTATACAGTTGTCGCATTTTCCATTGCGCGCAGTTGAATCAATCGTTTGAAAAATTATTATTAAATCTCATTGTCTTTGTGTTCATTATATGCTTAAATTTATGTGCTCACTTGCATGAAATCAACCACACTAAATATGACGCATTTAATCAACTGTGATAATGAAAGATGCAACAACTTTAAGAGTTACGCGTTGCCCAAATAAGCAACATTTTTGTTAATTGGCAACATTTTATTAAAGTCAGAAAGTTTATTCTTCGCACGTAAATTTCGCGTGCCGTTTGAATGTTTTGCGACAACAGTCAACAATGTTTTACAACGAGGCAGTATACAAAGAATGAATGTTTATGAGTGCAATGGTAAGAATATTTTCACGAGGTTAAAGAAACCATTCCATCTTTCAGCGAGTGAAAATATTTTTACCGTTACACGAATATAAACATTCATTATTTGTTTTATATAAAATAATACAATTATTATATTAATAATAAAAAAAGCAACTGATATAACAGAAATTGTTTATTTGCAACTGCAAGTGCAACTTATACACAATCCCACAGAACAAGATTCATTATATTCATATCAAATATAAACAAACAGTATATTTACAGTTATATAATTTGTCTCTTTGTGTTTTTTGTATCTGCTTTTTCTAAAATTAGCATAAGTCGTCCTCTGCTGCCACAACAAGCGGCTTAGTGTTAACTCCCGCCATTTTGACAAAAGCAGCTGGAGAGACAAAGTAAAAATCACATCCGCCAAAAGGGCAACTTTTGCTGACGTCAAAAATTTCGTTGGCATCAAAAAATGTTACACAATAGTAGCATTTTAATTGATTGAATTTAGTGAAAATCCAAGCGTGCAATAGTATAAATGCACGCTTCAGCCGTATAATAGTACAAAACGTGTAGCACAAAAATGCACACTCGTGAAATGGAAACATCTATTCCACATCCCGCGTGATCAGATTCAATCAATTCTTGCCAAGATTTAATGAGGTGTAATGTCAAATGTACAACTAACACCCTCCACGCGTAGGAGTGTGGATTGTGGAGTGTCGAGTATAGAGTGTAGAGTATAGGCAACCGCTGTTTCTCAATCTGTATTTAAGTGTTCATTCATTACCTTGCGTCAAGGCAAAGGACAATTTGGTGTTCAGTCTCGCTGTTTTAGTAGTCTTGGACAACTCAACTCTGTGTAATGTCTTAAACAACGAGACATGGTAACCGATGTTGTGCTCTGTTGCGCACTGTATGTTTGATGAATTCAACCATCAATCGGTAATTTCGATACGTATTTCGTATTATTAACCACCGTGTGTTTTTTTGGCAATTGTCAATAAAGACTTACTGCAGCGAGACATATACCTGCTGTTGTGTTCTTCTGTTATGTTATGTTCTATTGTGTTTATGCCATGTAATATGTTGGACCAATCAACAATAAGTACGCAATTTTTTGTTACTTGTTTCGTGTTATCTAACTAAGTCATAAGTCAGAATGTTTTCTGGCAGAAAATAAATGACCCTTGACAGTACTTTCCTTGCGCTAGCAACTTCTAATAATACACAATAAAATGACCTGTGGCTGTATTGAATTTTAGGAAATGAAGAAACTGGGAGATTTGGTATATATGTCGTCGTTACTTATCCACGGAGATAATGAAGTGAGTTTAGTTGTAGAAAATAATTTTAATGTTTATTACAGTTTTCCCTTACAAAAATGTGAAATATTTGTTTACATGCATGTGATGTTCCAATTTCACATGTGAACGCAATTCACATGCATTCCACATAATGATCACTTCCAGTTCACATGTGGTCACATTCATTTCACATGTGATTCACGTGTGAGTTTGGAACATATATATATAGATTATTTCGTGGCTGGTGAGTGCGTACGATTTTTATTCACGAGTTGTGAAAGATCGCTTAAACGAACGAGTGAATTTAGCGATCTTTCACAACGAGTGGGTAATAAAAATCGTACAAACGAATCAGCCATGAAGTAATTTGTTCAATATATAGGTAGTCAGACGAAAGAGTTTAAAACTTATTGATAAATGTCACCTCGTGACATTTATCAATAAGTTTTAAACCACGAAGTGATTCCAAGCAAATAGCGAAATATATTTAAATATTTTTAAACGTTAAAACATTTAAAAGAATGTTTACCTTTTAGTGCTCGCTTGAAACATTTTAGAAAATCGATTTAAGACATTTCCACGTGTTTTCGGAAAAAAATAGACAGTAAAACACCAAAAACTTTTCGAAAACCGCTCATCAGTCGGCTGCCATGTTTACAAATTTTTAATGTGCCATCGTGTGCACATGGCGCCCAAGTCAAATTCACTCCTGAGAAAAATCGTACGACCAATCAAATGGCAGATACGACAAATTTTCACTAGTGAAAAACATTGTATGCCGTGTCACGATTTTTATTTCATCAATTTACTGCACGGAAATCCCTATACTTATATAATAAATGCGGAGTCTTTGTAATATTTCTTACCTACTTTTTATGTATTATTCACTGCTACCATAGTCAATCCAGACATGTATGGTCAAACTCCGATCAAGTCTTTGTTCTGTTTTTGTTCGAATTTATTGAAATTTGTACGCGGTCATCGTGGCTGAACATGTAATAAGAAGTAACTGTCCAGTAGCAACGTTTCTTTTTAATCTTTTTGAAAGATTAGCGAACCAAATAAAAATGTGCAAGGTGTTACCTGCACAATGTGGTTCATTATACAGGGTGTATCAAAACGTAATCCAACTCTTAAAACTATCCCTCGATATGGCCAAAGATATCCAAAGATAACGGCTAACTTGTTTGCTGTTTATTTTGTGACGTTACCACAGCTCCAAATTTGCCTATTGCAAAATCGTGCGTAACTCGAGAACGACGCCCCAGAATACAAAGCTGTAAAAGAAATTACTGTATAGCTTTAATATGAGAACATGTCTTTCATATGAGAGAATACCATTTTTCACTGTTATTTTTCACCCTTGCCGTCTTTAATGTTTTAGGAAGTGAAGGAGAGACAATTTCTGTTGTTCCCGAGTGTATTGGTTTTATTGTCAGTAAGTGAGAAATTAAGTGGATATTGCTTTGAGGTAAGTATGCCCAGCAACCCAAAACTGTTTCTCAAACGAATTTCATTAACTTTTAATGGCTATTTATACTTCTTTTAAACAGTGAGATATCCAATGCGCGAATATCTCGAAACTAAAGGCGCTTAAAGCGAAAGCCGCATTATAAAAGGGTCTTTCCAGGGAAGACTCGTCGGTCACATTTTGCGAGCAGTTGCCGACCGAAAACAACAAAATGAGAGAGATTTGCCATTTTACGCCCAATACCTCACCATATGTTATAATATAAACATAATTAAATGTTATAACTTATAGATGATACCTCCATACTTCAGCACGTTTTTATTACTTTTTTTTTCTCTTACTATTTCCAGAATGCGATCAGTGAAAAATTTAAAATTACTGAAAACCCACCGTTCCATTGAGTTTTTACGAGCATTGAATTGCTACTGAACTTCTTTGTAAAACATTTATGCTGTTAATTCGCTATTTACATGACGTCATGTGTATGTTTCATTAGGATACTCATGACATGTTTTTCCTACATGAAAATCAGTCCGTATTGTGTTGACGAGCGTTTCCTGGTCATACATATTTAAAACTACTTTGCGCTGGCTGAAGTGTTTTCGTTTTTCACGCTTTGGGAAATAAAAGAAAAGTGGAATATTGTTTAACTCCCATTAAATTTTGTTGGTGGGTCTTTGTCAGGGTATTGATTGGCAATTTGTTTTGTGAAAAAACATGTGGGTGCAACGGGCGGAAATACATTGCTATTTTGCAAAATCTAAATCACATTGTATGAGAACCGAAGAAATAGATTATCAAGACCAAACAAGTTCTTATTTACTAGCACATTTTGCATGACCTCTATTATCAAAAACCTTTTTTTAAAAAGAACAGCCAGACTATGGAATACGCTACCACCGGAAATAACCAAAAGTCAAGCAACCTTCAAGCAATATTTAAAACTGACCTCTTCCAGTTCTACCAATCAGCTCTAATGAACACGTACAATGTTATTATAAACTTACATGTACCACCGTATCAATCCATATGTTTGTCCTGAAAAATGTCGTAACTTGTTCTGTCCACTGTCGTGTTGTTTCTATTTACGGTGTCGGTTTCTCCGTTAGTGTAAAATGTATTTCGGTCCGCTGTAATTTATTGTAAACGTTTTTTCCCTATGTATGTAACATTCTCCTTGGCAAAATAAATAAGTAAATAAATAAATAAATAAATAACACCCTAAGCGCCATTTTAGTTTACTCGGACCCAAGGCTATTTTTACAGTGCGGCTTCCGCTTTGCGCAGTGAAAGTTGAGCGAACCTTTTATTAGTCGAAATATTAACCTTATCAAGGGTGTATAACATATCACTAATACCCCGTACTCCGATGTGTGAAATTCTGAATACCTTCGTTTACACAATGGAGTACTCGAATGCATGAAATTGTATCTATAATGGTATTTATAGTATGGTTTTTGGTTTGAACGCAATTTGGAAAAACCATACACGAGTTAGTTTTTCAAAAACAACTAAAATTCAGTAGTAACTCGTAGTATACATGAATGTACAATATATAATAAATAAAGTTGATAGGTAATAAGTAATAAATAAAAAAATAAATTATGAATAATGAATAGTGAAAATGTAGAAAACACCAAGCAGCAAACAGGAAATAACAAATATACAATAACTCATAATTTACATGAAAGAATCATGTATATTATGAATTATTGTATGATTGATATGACGAATAATATATTTATGGAACGCGCATTTGGTTTTCACCAAAACTGTTAAGCCTGGTTTCCATATGATCGCTACGATCGCCCGAAATTGTGTTCAGCCAGCTACAGCGATCCTACTGTTGTTGAGGGAGATAGTACGATTGCTATGATTGGCTGGGCACTATTTTGGGCGATTGTAGCGATCATATGGAAACCAGGCCTTTGGTAGAATTTAACACGGAGCAAAAGTTGCAAAATGTGATTGGCTATCCAATTCTAGATTGTCTCGTGTTTTTACTCAATCAGATCGCATAAATAGTACCGTAGTGCCGCGGGTAAGCGCCCCCCACAATGTATTAAAAAATTTAAAAAATGACAGGTGGGCGCTTACTCGAAACACACAAAAAATATAAGAATTATATGCCCGGAAAATGAAACGACATTTAACTGAGTACCTATATGTTACAAATATAATGAAACAAAACTAAACTTTAGTTCAATGTAGTAAAATGTTTAAATATCACTTTCATCAAAGCCATCAAACTTCAAGTCTGAGTTGCCTGATTCGCATAATATTTCACCAAGTTCTCCGCGTCAATTATTTTCATCGAACGTGAGTGTAATCTCTTACGATCTATGCTAAAATCTCGCACAGTTTTCGAAACGTTGTGCCCATTTCGCCTATTTCCGCTCTACAACGTGAATGTTTACTTTGCATTCGACACTGTATTATTTCAACTTTCGTACGGACGTTCTTGCGTCTAAAAGGGCGAAATTGTGCATGTTTGCTGTGAATAATATTGGTGAATATTTTAGCACGTTCCGTCGTTCCATGAGATCTGTAGAAAGAAAGTTACAAAATAGCGAACATTCAACGTTTTTGACAGCTCGAAAAAAGGGCGGAAAATTATTTTTGCTGTAAAAAGGGCGCTTACTCGGGCATGGGCGCTTACCCGCGGCACTACGGGAAAAGTAATCTGCATTAAATTAATTTGTTTGATACCATGTATTACTATTTTTCTATTTTTCTTTGCACTGTATTTTAACATTTAATATGATAAAAACTGTAAAATAAATATAAATTATTTATTTTAGACGAGTTACAACGTGTCAGATATTAGAATAAGAAGCTTAGAAGATAACGAAGGAATCTTAAACGCTTTGGAAATACAATGTGAGTAAACAAGTAGACGTGTGAACTATCATGCTAGTTGCGGATTTAGAAGTAAGCCACCATAAATTAAAGAGCTACCAATATAAAATTCAAAAGACCCTGGCAACACTCCCATTGGTAGGATTTATATTCGTTGGAATTGTTTAACGAATAGGATTGTCAGCAAAGTGTTTTGAATTTTAAATTTCCTCCGGTCAACTGTGTAACATTATATGGGGACAAGCCTGCGAGCCGGCTCTCCAATCTGTTACGGCATATCTTCACGACAATATATCCTATAAAATGAAAACAGTGCAATGAACGCTTTTTGTGTAGTCTCTATTTCAGCATACTTTATCGTAAGTTTTTATCTGTTTAGAGCCAGATCATATAAATCTTTAACCAGTAATTCTTCCACTCTCATGCAGTTCTGTGCATAAACATCGTAAAACTCTTCCGACGAAATTTGTTATTGTCTCCGACTAATTCTTCTTTTGAAAGAGAAATATTTCATGATTTCTAACACTGTTTTAGACAATACGAAAAACGTGTTGGCCGAAGCGAGATTGAACTCAGGCCTTCGGGATGCCGGTCCGCCGCTCTACGCAATGAACTGCGGGGATTGGTGGTCAGTTTTTATCCCACCTAAATGCACGAAATATTTTCGTGACGTCTTAACGCTGGTCCGTGAGAGGATTGGTAGGGCGTCGGACCGGCATCCCGGGGCCACCGAATAAAGGAATGACTAGATGGCTCACTTTCGTCGGAACCTTTGACGTTTTTGTCCCTGCGCAGATCGCATTACGCATCTGACTCAGCCAGTAAACTGTATGCTTTGACCATCTTGATTTTTGATGACGTAACGCGGTTGCTTGACATATTCTTCAATTGTTTTTGTCCATTAATTTTACCATTTTCATCATTCCAAGACTCACTGAGTAAAGACTCATCAATGACAAGTGCTATTGTCATACTTTAGTAACTATAAGAAATAAATTTGCGGTTATCAACTAGTCAAGGAACCGTGTTATGTCATCAAAAATCAAAATGACAACCCCCATGGATTTAAAAGCTCAGCTTTAAAAATAAATTGGAAATGAAGGATACTTTTAAGACAAATTTAATGCCTACTGATCTTTATTTCACTCCATCTAGATGTATTTAGTTGATATTTGTTTTTAGAGACGAGGTTCTCTTTAAATGACTCACTGATCGATTTTTTACTGCGATATCCGTTTGAACATGTTTATACAATAGATTTCCCAGGTGGAAATTTCAAGCGTGTTATATAAATATTATTGCCCATCAGATTGCTTTAAGCATAAATAAAGCCATAAATAATGGAGCAATCTGCCGGGCAATAATATTTATTACACGCTTGATATCCGTTTATTCTCCCTAATCCTATTTTACACCATCCACACTTTATGCAAGTTATGTATTTCGTTATGTATTTTTAGGCAATGACCAGGTGATGAAGGTGTCTGCAAACAACGAAAGAGAGAAGTCAGCATGGCTAGAGTCGCTAGCGAGTGGTGCACACAGTCCATTAGTGTCCAGTCCATTATCTCTCAGCCCGCCGGACAAAAGTTCGCTAAAGGAAACCACGTCACCTGCAATAAGTTCGAAAGAAAACATTATGCCAGTCGAAACACCAAAAAATGACCCACTTAGTCCAGTAAAACTGGTCCAGGTATAAAAATGTTTTGAATGTTATTGCATCGTAATTTCAAATATGTGTTAATCATATGTCGTTAGTATTAATGGCAGAATGCTAGCGAAGTGGATTAAATCGGCGGCGATCACTTAAAGGGCTTATGAAACGTATTTTGACCTAAACGGTTTACCATAGCATGCTGAAGATCTTTTTTAAAAAACAAGTATTTTATAAAACTTGGGTACCTTTACGTCGCAATAATGAGTTTTTACTGAAGCTATATTTTTGTTGTTTTATGTAAGTGCCCATAACCCAAAAATCGTTACTCTCCCATTGGAAAGAACTTTAAGAACTGTAGAGTAATTCTATTTGTAGATTTATGTGTACTAACACATAAATCTATTTTTATGTTAGGAGTTATTCCAGTTTGTTTAATATGTAAATTACCTTACAATACGTCACATGTGCATAATGATTTACACATAAAGTTATATATTTTTGCTTTTATCTGTGGAAATCACTTGAAATCTGACATTTTGGTGCCAAAAGAAAAGGTTAATACGTTCATGTTCTCAGAAGAGTTTACATTAAACTATAATTGAGATAAAACGCTTTATGTGATAAATCATTATACACATGTGACGTAATGTAATGTAATTTACATCTCAAACAAACTGGAATAACTCAAAGATGAATCACTAAAACAAAAATTTCAACATATAGAGTTGCTCTACAGATTTTAAAGTTCTTTCCAATTGAAGGTAAACGATTTTAGGATTATGGGCACTTTAAACAAAATACGTTTTACTACTAGTCCTGTGTATCTACACAGCGCCTGAAATGTTATGGAAGCTGTTGGTGTTTACTTGCAGTCAATGATGTGCTTTTCTAATAAGTCATTATGCACTTTTGACGTAACAAGTTGGTCCATCAAACAAAGCTGAGTATTTCCCGAATGAAACAAGGTAGTAAAGTGCGACAAAAGCGGTATATACTTCATCATTTTAGGTAGCCGTAAGAACCGTTGCTATGGCAATAATGACGTTTCAATATGGCTGCCAATATCATTTTATGACAACAATTAATAAACGCTCTCTGACCAAAATATTTATTATACGAGCTTTCGGCTGCCAGTCTGCAGCCTTCAA
>JAOBAZ010272608.1:0-14888 GCA_026546875.1 Pteroeides caledonicum
CGAAAACAAAGAGAGATATGAGAAAATTATAAAAAAGTTATTAAACAGTTTTAGGCGATCTTTCATTTAAGGCAATACAAAGATATATTGCCATTTTCCTTTAAGGCTAAATATGCGAAAGAATAGCCTTAATGGTTTGAGGGCTGGGGACTCACACTGGCTCGTTTTTGTCTCCTATTTTTTGCTTGGCTTCAGGGGCCTGAAATTAATAGAATGTCAATCAATTTTGCTCCCTTCTGATTGGCTGAGAACACTAGTATTAAGTTTGAATTCGTTTTGGTATGGGTATTAATGGGTATTAAGGAAAAAATACCACATGTGGTATTATTTACCACATGTACTATTATTTTCTTAATACCACATTATGAATATTATGTTTTCAAAACTGCGTAAAATTGATTGAAATTCTATTAATAGGAAATCACACTTGTCCCTTGAAGCCTGATCAAAAAGGATACAATTTGTCTGCGCATGTACGAGATTAGGACAAACAATATAGCGACGATATGACAGACTAGATGAAATTGCAAGTGTCCTAAACTTGAAATCGTGGAACAATTTTTTTTAATATCCCTGTATGTCAAAATTTGTCTGAAAAACCGCACAGTATTAAGGGGTTGGAACGCCTTTATTAACATTGTAAATAATTAACGAAATATCGATAGAAACCTCACCAAAGTGTTATAAACGTGTAAGCTTTTCCGTTTTGTATTTTTAGTGTTAAATAAGAAATGTTCAACACGTGGTAAATACTGGTCGCAATTCATTTTATTTTTTCTGACCGACAATGCATCTCACACACCAGTGACCATCAACAACAGAAATCGGCGATTTATGTGACTAGTGCGAACCCAGCTTTAATATTATGTAATTTGTTTGACAATAAAATCATGACAGACATTGACATCATGCATTCCCTTACACGGTCATAAATGAAAATAAGTGTTTGTATTTGGCAATTTGTAACGCGCATAATCATTGTTAATTCTTTACCCAGTTTCTTTTTATCACGAATAGAGGCTTGTAATACAGTACACGGAAAAAGCAATTTCATAGTCGACGAGAAATCCTGAAAATTTGCTACATTGTTAATTTCAATTCAACTGTGAATAACATTTTTCAATTCATTCATCAAAATTACATTAATACATTAAAATCTTTTAATTATATTGAAAAAATGAAAAATAATGAAATCAAATGTAAATCTGTTGATTTGATGATATTAATTAATACTAGTAATAATTAAAATTGTTCAGTTTACTAAAAAAAGTACTTTATGTCACCAAAATAAATCGAAACATCATTATATGTAAATTGTTTCTTGTAGTAAGTTGTCCAACTTACTTCCGAAAAAATTTTGCGGTGGTTGTTTTCTAGCTTCTCATAAAGTTTTGAACCTTTATCAGCACTTCCTTGGCATTTCTGACGGCCATTTGTGATTGTCCTCTGGTAAAAGCGTCAGCGGGAATAATGGAGGTTGGCTGACGATTTGGGTATCGGGTAGGTAAATAATAGTTTGCAAGAGTAACAGTTAAACGTTGAATTTCCTCGGGTGCGCCCCTTAAACGGGAAACATCATTAGCAAGTCCGTAAACCTCATGAGTGTGAAGTTGTTCGTTACGAAGCCCACATCTGGCATACAATGCCGCTTTAAGACATTTCTCTACAATCTGTTGGCTCAAAAAGCAAACTAAAGCATAAAATGACTGTGGAGCAAGGAGCAAATATTCTGCAGCTTCTAAATCACGATTTGCTTGTTGCACCCAACGCCTTGCCTCCAGGGGATTAGGGGAAGTAAATTCGGCTGTAGAACTGAACGTTGCGCTATTCTGACCAGTGTTATAAAAGTTTTCAAATGTCTCTCTGTCCCGTCTTGCTTGGCGGTTCCAGCCTCTAAATAACCCAGTAAACCCATACCTATCGTGGGTGTGTGACGTGGCAGTTACATCTTGTGCTTCTCTCCTCCGTATTTCCTCCAACAAAAGCTGCATCATTTCAGTAGCTAATTCTACATTGTCAGGGTTCTTGTCAGGATGCCATCGAAGATAAAGACGCCGAATTGCTTTACGGCGTGACTTTTCTGGCAATTGCCATGCAGCATGAATAGCTTCTAAAAGTATGCGCTTTTCTTCGGTGGGATTGCCAAGCGTTTGTGCAGAGTTTTCGGCAAGAACCACATCTCTGTTTAAATTTTCCAAGAACTCATTTTGGTAGAACTTGAACAAATCGAGAACACTGACTACTTTTTTTACGTGTCCAAGATCTATTTCGTACTCCGCCGTGAAATCATATGAGCTACCTTCCCCACGTCTAGTGTCAATGCGAGAGATCACCATTGCAATGATATACTTGATTGAAATTGTGTCTTCAACTTCTAGTTGTTCTTCGTCCGTAACGATATTCTCTTCTATACCATAAGCAACGATTTCTCCGTCGTGAAAAACAAACATTGGATTTTGTTGCATGAGATGATGAAAAACAACTGGAACTTCTCCACCGAGCTTGATTGCTTCTTCATCAAAATCACGTGAAATGTCAAGTTCGTTTAACAAGCCTGGAATTTCTGACGGTGAATCACAAAGCAGCATATTGGCTACGGCCAACATACATCGTTGATCACTTATACCCCATTCAAGAATTTTGTTGACGCACATTGGGAGAGCCGCGCAGAGCCGTTTTCCGCCATCATGCTGGATAAAAATTGTCCATGAAGAGTCATCGTTAACCACGTAGCAGGAACGCGAGGAAGAACTATTTTCAAGCGGTTCCTCTGTTGTTGCATTAACCAAATGTACCCTGAGAGTACGCATACATTTAACGATCAACGTATCAGGATGAAAAACTGATGATCTCTCTTTTTCTTTTTCACTTAAGTCGTTGGACTTTTTCTGGTGTTTCAAAAGTCGTACTATACCTTGTTGAAATTCACTTGATTGAAACAGTGATTTGTACTTTTCAATAAACCCACAAGGAGGATTATCTTGAAATAATGGGCAAATATCACCACGACATGAAGGATCTAAAACTTCTTTGAAAATGCTGCTAAATGGTTTGGGTTGTAAGATGGACGGAAGAGCGTTTAAATAATCATTTTCTTTTTCCCTCTCAAGATGGCATTTTTCCAATGGGAGAAGCGTGCGGATATTCAATTCTAAAACATTCTGTTGCATGCGAGGAGGGATTTGACAGACCAAGTTACTAGATTTGACAAGAAACCCATTTTCACTTGGTAAAAACAGTTCCGTCAAATTCGATAACATCGACGGCTTTTTCCCATCTTCACTCTCTTTGTAGACACACCGCAAAATGTCTCCCATTGCCTGGCACGTTTTTGCAGCAAAATTTGGATTCATTTTATTATCCTGGCACTGATTTTTGATGGATGCTAAGACACCGGCAAGCTGAATAGATGTCAGCTCTTCCGTTGTACCGAGTCTTTTCAGAAGGTGTTCGTGTTGGCCATATTCACGTGGAACACCATATAAGTATGGAATGTATATTTGTTGAGCTCTCAAGCCAAATGTTAGCTGATCTCCCTTAACCAACACATTGCCACTTTCTACCAAAATGCATGGAATGTCTTTTAGGCGACGTCCGAAGACATTACATTCGTCGCTACACGAATTCGAAATTTCTTTGGTTTTGCAATTCCTTTCCGAGTCGAGAAATTCATATATGGAAACCATGATTTTTTTTAGTAAGTTAGGTTGAGGAAGAACTTCATCTCTTCTTGATATTTCAGAAAGAGTACACGAAATATTCTGTAAATGGTTGATAACGCTATCAACTGAAGGAATCTCTTGAATACCAAGGTACTGGATAAGTTGTTTACTTAATTGTTGAGTAACCCACGAAGGAAGGGTATCTGCGCTAGTCCAACACAGTATTCTTTTTTCCCAAGGGACAGCATTAAAAAATTGAATGTAAGGTGGTTCTGTGTCGTCTATATTGCAACGGTACTGCTCGTGGAACAAGATGAGGGTCGGTTCAACTTTCTCGGGAGCAACAAATTTAATTCTGGACAGCTGAACAAAAAAATCGTTACTCCAACGATGTTCATTTTCTATGAGGTACTCAACAAGCAACTGTGACTTTTGTGCGTTTCTTTCATCTTCTCGAGATATGATAGCAACACGAGCCACCTCACTGCAGAACTCCAAAAACTGGCTTTCTTCAACATTTGTCTGGAGACCAATTAATGACAAGAATTCTAACCATTCATCGTCCTCAAAGAAAGTGGGCGGAAACATGTTAGAGTCTCTGTCATACATTATGTTAAACACTTTATTGCGGGGATCATGAAAATCTCCTGCGCAATGAAGGTTTCCATTTTCATCCGGTATACAGGGACTTTTTGTAAGAGCTGTTATAAACTCCTCTCTTTCTTTTTGATACCGTTTGTGAGCAAAACTTATTGGCAATACAGAATCACGTATATGAATTAGATACTGGATCTGACATTCTCTAGAAAATATATCGAAAGATGGAATAATATACCTTATATAAAACTCGGAAAGAGTATTTTCAACTCCAACACCAAGAGATTGGAACAAGTCTTTAAGATCGTAACAAGGTTGCAAAAAAAGACACCCAGTATGCTGCTGAAGTATTTCTACCTCTTCATTTGGAACCCCAGATGGTATAACGGCGGAACTTGAATAGTGAGATAAACTGTAATGATTACCGTTTATGGCCTGATAGAAAGGCAACGATTTAAGAATTTGAATAAGCCTTCCATTTGATTTTAAATTTTCAAGATCACCTTGGAAGAAAACTAACAGTTTTTGAATATCTTTATCATTAATGTTTGATGCATTCAAAAGGCGGAGCTTTTTCATACGGTCAAGAACTTGAAGGGTATCCTTTACGCTGTGGGGATGAGCAACATATGGATCTGTCGCATGCATAGTTCCGTCGTCAATATGTGTGAGTTCAGAAGTCGTTTCTGTTGAGCTCCACAATGTGGAAAATGTGGAAACCAACCTGAATAATCCACCAGTTACTTGTGGTTTCCTCTTTAAAGTGATTTCTGTGTTTAAAGTAGGACAATCTAACTTCATTAAAATTTCTCTAACACATCTTGTTTGAGCTGTTTCTGTCTTACGCGGCATTGCATCTAGTACTGTTTTGCTGACATCAATGGCCACCAGGTTTCCATTCGTCGTAGGAACTATAGGCCATTCGCCAAGTACATCTAATGATACGTGCTCCTCGTCTTCCTCTGGATTGACGTAGTTCTCGAGAAAAACCCACAATCGTTGAAACCATTTCTTTGATAATGGACCAGTGTCGGAAAATGTCCAAGGAATGTGGTCAGTACTGCCTCTCATATTTGAAGGAAAAACAGTACGGAAATACTGAGGTAACGAGTTAACAGTAAAGTGCTTCATTACCGGAGGCGTAGCGATGTCCTTTATTTCTGGTAATATGTAAATGAAACCTGGGTGAACAAATAAATGAGCTTGTTCTGGGAAAAGATCGCTGAATGACGAGCGATATACAACGTTGTTGGAGTTGAAAATTCGTAATTGATTATCAGCAGTAAGAAGCAGTGGAAGGCCTTCCAAAAGAATTGGGAAATCTTTATCTTGTTTACAATAGCTAATTAATGCCTCAAGAGAACTCGTGCTGCTGATACTTGTGCTTGCAAGTGGACTTGGTAAATGACCAATTGTACATATCGAGGCTCTGGATTTACCCATTTCACACAAAAATTCTATTACACTTCTTGGATGCAATACTTTGGATTCAACCCCGGCATCCTCAAAAGATTTTTGAATGGTTGATGGTGAAAAAACTAATAGGGGAAAATAAATTCGTAACAAAACGTCCCAAAGTCGGGAACGTTTCTTACTAAACCGTTCTTCATTACTCATGAAGTAAGCTTCCTGTACAGGCAGCCAGTTGCGGACTACTTGTGATACAACCTCTTGCACTTCTGACGACGCTGCCACTACACGTAGAACCTCACCTGGGACGACGACTGGAAAAACGGGCTCCCTCTCGGCTTCTAATAAGCAATACACTTCACAAGCCAAAATGCTCCAAATTGAATCTTTCGAGGGGTGGGGGAAAAGATTGTGAAACCAATTAAGGCCTAGCCTGGCAGCAATAAGATCTGGAAAGGAATGGCCTGTTGCAGTTTCTAAGTTGGTTTTACAATGTGGTATGTGCTTTCTAGCTTCACGAATTAACGTAGTATATCCTGGTGCAAGAACATCAACTTTCATGAAGTGGTTCCATTTTGTTAATGGGTTGTCTGCATTTGTATCGTACCACAAGTTTCGTCTTGAGGAATCGAGAGCAAAATGTCCGTTGACATGAACAGGTAAAGGTGTTTTAACAGGAAGCGGTAAGAAGCAGTAGGCAACGTAACTTGACTCGATGTGTGGTGTTGGGTGTTGTGACACAAGGGCTGCTAGTCCACCACGAGGAAACAAACCATAAGGACGTCCATTTATGCCTCGTTGATTATCCTTTTTTGTTCCGCAACACTGGTGAACAAGCCACAGTTCGCGAACATTCTCAGAATCCACGACTGTCAACGGATATGTTATTCCCCTCCATGGTACTTTGTACGTTTCGTCATCTTTGTACTTTTTCATAAAGTGCGACAAATCTCGCCGTTGTTTCTCGTTTTTCTCATCCAGTGTCGCTTCTACTCGGTATTTTAAAACCAGTTTCCCACTTTCATCAACCTCAGATAGTGAAAGTTTCTTGACGTGGTTAAGAAAGAGCAATACTTTTCTGGCTTCATTTTTAAAAGAGTAAAGAAGTTGCTGCATCATAGTTCGATCTGGTACTTTGTGTGAGATCAATGATTCAACAGATTGTCCGTACGTACGTAACGGAAAACGAAACATTGTTGCACCTCTTAATTCGAAATGATTGCCGATGTAACCCAAAAGAACATCTTTATAATCTTCTTGGAAGGCTTTGTCAATTGGTCTGAACTGCTCACCTGGTGACTCGGCGGTCGCCTCCGGGGCATATCTGCAATGAGGATCAAGAATACAAAGGGTGTCATCGTTGGACAAAAAACTTGGACAATCTGTCAAATGGTACACAGCATTGAAACCAATCCCATACTGCCCCGTTTTCTCTGAGTCGTCACTTTTACTACCAATACCAATTTTTTGGATTCCTTCAAGGTCTTTATCACTAAATGGACGATCGTTGTAGACACAAAGTGCTGGCCCTTGAATTTCTTCCGCATGTTCTTGAACGACACTCTTGCATGGAAGCGTCCTTTTGTCGTAAATAAAA
Source organism: Pteroeides caledonicum (assembly GCA_026546875.1). NCBI lineage: Eukaryota > Metazoa > Cnidaria > Anthozoa > Scleralcyonacea > Pennatulidae > Pteroeides > Pteroeides caledonicum. Next base: position 7,267 of record JAOBAZ010272608.1, read on the forward strand.
TGTATTTCTGTTGCCCCAGCATCATCTGCGTTTTGTACGAGTTCTTTTAAGATACCACAATCGCAAGGATATGATTTGAGTATGTTTTTTAATCGGTCTGTGAGTTCTTCGTGCTGTCCAAATGGGCTTCCTACTGTATTAGAGTATTTCTTCAGTCTCCTGCTTTTAAGAGATTTAGCCCCTAATGCTAATGCAAGATGTTGTGGGATATCTTGATGGACATAGCGAGCATCGCCACGATCTTTAAGCCAAGCCGTCAAATTTATTGTTAGATCCTCGCTTTTACAAAACAATCTTTCTGTGTCGGGTAAAGGTATTTGACCAATGTGCATTTCCAATTTTGATGTATCTTTCAATTCAGCTAAGAAACAGATCGCAAGCTTTAACTCCTGGCCTGTTAAAGGGTTCTTGTTTTTGAAATATTTTAACTCGTTAAGGGCTTTAAGGAAGTCTTTCTCATCAAATGATTGTCTTACCCCAGATTCAATGAGCAATTTATCGTACTTGCCAATATATTCATACGGGAGACAATAAAGGTAAGGAGAACCGTTTCCACCCCAGTTTGATGCAACTCGTTCACTGGAAACAAACTTTTCTTTGATTAAAATCCAAGGTCGTTCTTTTAGCTTTTGGAGAAGCCATGATGCTTGGTGCATTTCCGCATTTCGTTGAAAAACATCATTGAAACTTTTGTAGACTTTATGGCAGATGCCTTCTAGCATGTTTTTCTTGATCTTTGCATCAAGGTTTTCGTTAAAACTAAATTGTATCGCAGTGTCCAATTGCTGTAAAATTTGTTCTGGCTTTGGTGAACGATTATGAAAGCCAAACAACACTTTTACCCTGTGGCTAACCTTTCCGCAGCCAGTATCTTCGGAATCATCAAGAATCAGACAGGAGGAACCAATCAGTAGTCGGTCACTGGGCATGAAAATTTCGTTAGGTGCAAAAAATTCTTCTTTACTCACTTCAGATCCTTTCCAAGGTAAACGGTACCCGTCGGGCGGCGTAGTTAAAACTGGGAGAAATTTAGTAGTCAAAAGTTTAGCTGAACTGTCTTTTCCAATTTGGGGAAGTTTTTCAATGTTGTCAGTCAAATACTTAATAAGATTTTTTGCTCGCTTTCGCCCAACTTCATAACTCTCTGTTGCTACTTTTCTGACGGATTCTGCTCGTCCACAAATCTCATGCCAAGAAAGTTCGTCTTTGATCATGCCAAGACTTTCTAATGCAAATATACGATTCTTCGTTGAAAACTTTCCAAGCGGAAAACGATTGTCCTGCTGCGAAAACAGCTTAGCCGCCGAGCCCTTTGGACTAATCAGTTCAGATGGCTTCGCTAGTTGACGTCCGTCGTTTGAACAAGTTATGCACGGATAACTACCAAAGAAATGGGAAAACGTTTTGTCGTTTTCATTCAGTACCAAGTCTAAAACACAGCAAACGATCGGATCTCTAAGTTGTTGGGGAATTTTCTTTACATTCGGAAAAAAATGCTTGTCAAGAAACGTCTCCAAGTTCAATGTACGTCGTTCAAGGGCCTCACTTTGTCCTGACTTTATAATAGAGATCTTCACTTCCGGTGGAATACCAAATACGGCTAAATCTAAAAATTTCATGGTTTCTATCACTTGGGGAAAATCGCATAGTATCTTTCCCAGAACGTATCCCTGTTCAAGAGAAAGCCATTTACCATCACTGTAAAAAAATGGAATAGATTGCTCCACTAAAACTTTGTAAAAACGTTTAACAAGTTTTCCCCATGTGGAAGAATGGTTGAGCGTATCGTAAATAGGCCAGAGTTCGCAAAAAGAGTATGTTAGTCCACCATCTTTAGACAAACTTTTTGCAAAATTTAATAATTGTACATAAGCATTTAATAACGCATCCTCAATAAGACACTCATTCCATCGAACTTCAATTTGTTGACTTTGCCGTGACGTAGTTCGTTCCCAAATTCCTCGGCGATTTGACGTCAAGGCAAAGTACCCATTAACGTGAACCGGGAATCCGGTTGAAATGGATAAGGGTAAGAAACAAAAAGCTTCACCTTCAACTGGTTCAATTTTCAGGTGCGATTGGCTCGTATAATCAGTTCTTTCTTTGGACAGTTTGGCAGCAGCTCCAGCACAAGGCAGCAGACCACGAGAACGACCTTCCCCTGATGATAAAACAAGAGAAGAGTTAGATCCAACCCCACTTGATACAAGCCATGAGTCCTTGTTCTCATACATTTGTGTATTGCTAATGAGATCCGAGGGCATTTCTTGGGTGGTGATTGAAACTAGTTCACATCTTGATGGACCAGGATCACGTAAATTCTCGTTCCTCCACCAATGTGAGCATTCTTTAATAAACGGCAAATAATTAGTGGACGAACTCATGTTGGATGTCAAGATCTCCGGTGTTTGTTTTGAGACAGATAATACGAGCTGCATGTTAATTGGCTCTGAACCGTTTTCATTCACGAACAACTTTACTTGCTCGACGTGTTGAGTATACAGAAGAAGAAGTGGCAAGCTCTCTCTAAAACTATTAATAATTTGATGGACTTTTTCCTTGTCGTAAACATTTTTACATATTTCGCTTTTGTTCGCTTCGTTTAATGTGCGAAATGGAAAACGAAATAATGTTCCATCACAATAAAACTTGCCAGTCTCATGTACTTCTGTGTTGCAGTTGAAAACTCCATGGTATGGTTGGAACTGATGTTTAAACGCCACTAAAGGCTTTGGATTTGTGGCTAAATTAATACGAAGACCAGGACGGGATTTATCTTTAATGTGGCTCTGAAGATGGTTGACGTTTGGATCAAAAACCACAAAGTATTCTCTGCTAACAAAGCTTGGGACGTCTGTTAAATGATACACTGAATTAAAACCAAGTCCAAAACGTCCAATTTTGTCCAAGGATTCAACTTTTGTCGCGCCGGCAAGTTTGTTAATATTTTCAAAATCTTCATCTGAGAACTTTGCGTTGTTGTAAGCCCATAGCGCTGGTCCTTGACAATCAGCCATGTTAGGTGATAAAAGTTTTTCTATTGGGCCACATCTCCAGTCTACCATAAAACTAACCTCAGTTGCACCAGCGTCGTCTGCGTTTTGGATTAGCTCCTTAAAAATACCAACTCCTTCCTTGTACTCTTGTAAAATTGTTTTAAGTCGATTGGTTATAGACTCGTACGGTCCAGTTTGTTCAAAACCAAGAGTCTCGGCGGAGAGTAAACACGTACTCAGTGGCGGAACGCCGAGTAGTCTGGCCACTTTGTCTGAAATAGAATCATGGACAATCTTGTAATCCTCGGAGATATCAATCTCTGATCCACCTTGCCGTAACCAATCTCGGTCACAATAAGTGCATTCTTTACAAGCCTCTAAACGCAGTACATGATTTGGACTCTGGACTGGAACAAACACTTTCTTTTGCAAACTCGATGACAAGACACTTCCATCTTTAACAACCCACTTTAAAATTGCAGAACATAATTCAAGGTCAAGATCAAAATCAGTTGATTCGCTCTCTTCTAAAGCTGCATGTTTTTCTTTAATTTCGCCAAGGACACCAAGAAAATCTTCACTTGAAAAGCGTCTCCGTACGCCATTATCCAAAAAAAATTTCGCCAGGATTTTGCTGTTTTTGAATTCGCCTTGGAGCAGAAAAAGTCGGGGGCGTAGATCAAGAAGAAATTCGTTGGAAAATGCCGCGTTTTTCGGAGAACAAAAACCCTCTCCATGCCATACCCATTCTTCTAAGCAGACCTTCTGGAGAGCAAGATTGACTTTCTGTGGAGGATATTTTGAAAGAAATACGTATATTTTGGTTAGCATTTCGTGAAACTTAGCTTTTACCATGGACGATGTTGGTTTTCCCTGACCATACATCCAGCTAGTAACTGCACATTTTAAATGAGCTATGACAGAAGAAATTGGTGGATCATCAGCAATTCCTAGTTTAGTTTGAAGCTCGAAGCCCATGGTGATACCAAGCGTTGGTAGAGATGAACCAACAAGCAGCACCTTTGATGAAGTGTAAATTTCGTTTGGTGAAAAGAAACTTGTATTTGTGTACCATGGCATAAAATCAGGATAGTTTTGTGGGGCGGTTTGCTTGCATGGTAACCATTTGAGCTGACAAAGATAGCTTCTCCACGACGAGTGATTCAAGCACTGATAATTTGAGCCAGCTTCAAGAATTTCAATTAAGGCCTGTACTTTACGAATTGACTCTCTCGAAATCTGAGATGACGAAATTCCTTGAGCAAACTTCAATATATCATGATCACTTAACGCTTTGCGAGTCTTTAGGCCAAGAAATTTTAATTTGGAAATTGCATCATCTGTGGCAAAAACATCTATTGGAAATACATCTGTTTCTCCGGCTAAAAGGTCACAAAGTATGGCATCATGCGGATCGTATAGTTCCGATGGCTTTTTCCTTTTGTTACTTTTAGTAATCACAAACGGTATATCTTTAAGATGTTGCAAAAATCTTGTACTTTGCTCTCGGAAAATAAAAAATCGTTCCAAAATCCATGACATTATCAGAGTTACCTGTTGATTATTGTAAACAGAAACTGAACATAAATCGGGAAAGAGATATTCTATTAAGACGTCGGCTGGTTTCAGGATTTCAACGTCCAAGATTTTTAAGAGCCTGATGGTACTACTATCGGTGCATGAGATGATTATGTTACCTTTTAACAGTTGAAAATTCCTTGGAAGAACAAATTCCGAGGAAGCACATTTAAGGATTAGCTCTGGTTTAGGTTGGATCGCAGTACCTCTACCTTGAACATTTTCAAATAACGGTAAACATACCAAGACATTTTTTTGAGAAAGCGAGATTTTGTCTGGCAGACGTGCCATAAAATTACGAAAAGTCTTTCGATCGTCAACTTTAGACAAAACTTGAAGAAACTTCTCTTGTACAATTTTAATCGAAAACCGATTTAGTACATTCATCACATCAGCTGGAGTTGGTGAAGCGATGTACAAGTTTAGTTCTTTGTGACGAACAAAGTTTGGTAGACTTGATAAAACAGTGCATCCACAGAGTGTTAGGAACGTTGAAATTTTTTCTGGGAGAGCATTGTTGAAAGAATCAGTGGCAAAAATAAATTTCGAGCTCATGGATAAGACACCAAGGGAATTGGTGAGCGGGATCAGAGGAATACCTTCAAACTGTGTCAGCGTTTGCGGGAAAGATGCGTTAATCCACTTCCAAGTAGTTTCTAGCCAGCTTTCGGGTGGATGGTTTGGCTCTCCTGGTCTCCATGGTACTTTATCATTCGTGCATCCGAGCCACGCAGAAGGCAAGCTGTCACGCATGTTATCAAGCACGATCTTATCTGTCAGTCGTACCAACTGCGTCGGCTGAGCTGTTTTAGTTTGAGTTGTAGCCGCTGTACAAAGCTTCGTTTCAATGTCAAAGGGAATACAATCATCGAGAAAACGGTGAGCCATGTTGGGGAGCAATTCCTTCGTGCAATTCCGATATGGAACAAAAACGGACAAACTGGGTTTTGCAGAGTGCTTGTTTGAACGGAATGTGATAAAACGACCGTCCGCTAAGGGAAGTAGCGGGACTTTATTTAGGTCAGACGTTTTTCCATCTCTTAAAACATAATTTAGGAGACAAAGCTTCTCTTGACGGGATAACGTGCTAACATCATGTTTCCTAAGAATACTTCGGACAAATAGTGGAGTAATAATTTTTGGGGAGGAAAAATATTTTTTCACTATTGCCAAGACATGTTGTGGTACATTCGTGATTGTCGGTATGTTTTCGAACAAAACTTTCATGACAGCTTGCCGAATATCGACGTCAATTCCTGATTCTTGAAGATAGTCTAGTATTCCTTCGTTCAATTGGATCCAGCTGTTTCCGGAAATATGCTGAGCGTAGAAAAGTTTTTGGTCTCGTAATTTTTGAAACAACGGCTTCAATATACAGTTCCAATGACCTAGAACCTTTTCTAAGACTGGCAATACATTGTACACCAGTCGACTTAATTCTTGTTGACGTAGGCCCGTAAATCGATCGGTAATCAGAACTTTAAGCATCGTACAATATACTTCGGAACCAATTTTGGTCAAAAGCAACTTGTTCCATTCAGCAGTTTCATTATGTTGGCACTCTGGACCAGGCCATGTAAGACCACGTCTGTTATCAGTCAAGCCAAAGTAGCCATGAACATGTACTGGGAGGCCTGTTTGACACTCCACATCTGGTGGTAACGGTAAAAAACAGAAAATACGCCCTTGATTCAACTTGTGATTTATCGGTACGGCTAATCCTACCCAGGGAAGGAGATGCAATTTGGCGGACAATTCTATTACGCTATTGTCAGTGGAACCTAACTGATTTACCACTAGCCACTGAAAAACGTCTTCTCTGGAAGCGGTCTCCACTTTAATGTTAATTATACACCTTGACTCTGAAACAAAGGAAGGATTTCTCACTTCTTTTAGCAAACCTTGGCGCTGTCGTTTTACTTCTTCTTGACAATCATGTGAAACTTCAACTTTAAAAACACATTCAACTTCACCGCTATTCTTTCTTTTGCAGATACTAATGCTTTGCACACTTTTTAGAAACAACAGAATAACGGAAGCCTCCTCTCGTAAAGAATCAAATAAGTTCTCTATCATATCTGATGTGTACTCCTTGTCCGATAATTGTGAAGGTTTTTTGCGTAATGGAAATCTAAAAAGGGTGTTCGTATACGCTGCGGTATTCGTGAGATCGCACCCAAAAACGCCATGAAACGGTAAAAACTGATCGCTGAGGTTTCCTTGCAACAAGTAATCTTTAATGTAGAAGCCTTTTCCAGACTCTCTGCGACCAAAGTAACGCTCATGGGGGTCAAGAAAACCCACTGTTTCTCCGCTAACTATTCCGGGAAGATCTGAAGATAAAATAAATAATAATTGCATGATATATCGTAGACAAAATATGTAGATAAGATATGTAGACGCCCTAATTTTTGTATCGAATGCCTAATCAGTGCTATCTTTAGCTGAACCTTTGCCAGGAGGCTATCACATATGCAGGTATATATTATATGTAAACATATTACCCCACATGAAAGGGTGCGAAATTCAAAGGATGGGAGTGTCCAATAATAGGCCTCTTACCTGTAATATGATACACAGAGTTAAATCCAATACCAAATTGTCCAACTTTTGACGGATCGTCTTTCTTGTTACTCCGCATGAGGTTCTGGATACCGTCCCAGTCTTCCTTCTTAAAAGTAGCATTATTATAACAATATAAAGCAGGACCTTGAAATATATCCAACTCAGGCGAAAAAATAGATTCTGTACCAAATGACTGACTGTCATACAAAAACTTTACTTCACTTGCCCCAGCATCATCTGCATTTTGAATTAGCTCCTTAAAACAAAACAAAACAAAAGCAAACGCTACAGAATAGACAGCTTTTAACGTTTTTGATGATAAAAAGTATTGTGAAAAAGAATGGTTGCAAGAAACATTAAAAGACTATAGAAACATTATATGTATATAACAAACCTGATACCTAAACAGAGGCGTAGCCAGCCTGCAAGGTTGGTCGTGCTATGCAAATTTCAAATCATTACCATTATTCATTTCTTTAGAAA
>JAOBAZ010272719.1:0-14888 GCA_026546875.1 Pteroeides caledonicum
TCGAACTTGGGTTATAAGTCAGTTATTGTCCCTCGGAGCCTTTGGCTCCTTGGGTCTATAACTGACTTATAACCCGCCTTCTCGGTTTATAACCTATACATAAAACATATGATTAACCCTTTCCAGGCTGCAAACGAATTTTATTATTTTACGTAGGCCAACACCAGACGATTTTACTTGTCCACGGTGAACCCAAAGTCGGGAAAGGGTTAAAAACTATCTTGTTAAACTTTCCAGGCCGCGATCGACTTTTATTATTTTACGTAGGCCAGCGCCAGACGACTTTTCTTGCCCAAGATGGACCCACGGTCCGGAAAGGGTTAAGGCGCTTACCGTTATCGCCATTGCAAGCTTTTTCATTTACATATGAATTACCATTTTTATATTTTATTCCTTTCTAGCTGGATATTTATTAGATACAGCATAATACTACCCTTAAAATTATTAGATACAGCATATTCTGCACAGGCTACACTTAAAGTTACAAATGATTAAATATAAATCCATTTTTACAATAAACCAGGAGTACACGTAGTTATATTTTTATTTTATTTTTCTCGAATTATGTTTTATCATATATCTTTTTTAAATAATCAAACAATGTGATCAGACATGATTTTGTTCTAAGTTGTTTTTGAAATGTTTCAAGTTACTTCTGAAGAAATCCGATCAATTGGAACATGACACTGCTGCTTCTGCTTTGGCCACTATGTTACTGTAATACAGCAACATTCAGGACTTCACCGTCTTTTTTCACAAAACGAAAGACTCAATTTCCAAGACTTATCTTTTCTAATTTTGCGGCTCTCAAACAAACTACGCCATGGTTGTTAAATAGCGGCGTTCCGCCTCCACCACTAAAGTATACTTGTAGTATGATCCCACTGGCCGCCATGTGGGTTTAACAAAAAATTTCAAAAACTTTGTGAACGATAGCTTTAATGTGTCAGAGACTTTTGGACAATTACACTTGTCATAAATGTAAGCTTTTGGTCAGAGAGCTACCGTACTGAAAACGTCAACAGAGGAAATTGAACAAACCAAAATTTTTCTTGGGTGAACAAATATGGCAGCCAGCGCACACTAATCAGTACATATTTCTGCTCGTGTTTAGATAGCCAGCCTTAAATATTCCATAAAATACCCAAAATATGACGATCTTTGTTGAAGTTAATCTTTCATTAAGTCAATCAACTCTGGGAGTACAAAATAAAACAAAAATAAAGCTCACTTTGGGTGGACAAATCTGACCCTCAATGGGGTCACGCAAAAGCTCATCTTTGCCGATCCAGATAGCATAGAGATCAGTGGCCTCCGCCCTACCAAGACAACGTGCCTGAATCTGCCTGCATGCCCGAAATTTCTCTGAATACTTAAAGCGCATGCACAGGCGGTATATATAAATACAATGCTTTTTTTTCAATTTTGATTTAGTTTCTTTTCAATTTTACCCGTTTTTATAAACGAATAAGGAAAGTAGATCCCTTAGTCTTGAGCTTCAAAACTTTTGGTTCAGAAACGGGACTAGTTTATACTTATAGCTAATACAATCACAGTAGTTTATGAAGAGAACATAAATTTATCATTTCAAGCAAACTTTATGATTCTGCAACCATTTCTTGCTGTTCAGTTAGTATATAAACCCGTAAATAACATGATATTTAATGGTAATACTCTTATTTAGGATATTTGTTAACATTCTCAATTTTGACATAAAATAATATGATAACCATTGCGTAAAACATCGCTGGCGCATGGTTAAAATAGTTGTCGATAAATCTGGTTAAGAGCCATTTCTTTAAAGCGCTGAAGATAGTGATAAATTAGTATTGTCTTAGGGTCACACTGAGCAGTACAACGTAGCATACGTCGTATTATGTAATATTAAAGACTTTTAATATATTATACCACAAAGCGAATTAGTCAACTGCCAAGAAATGAAAACCATTATGTCGCTATTTAAATTTGTATTTCATACTGCTTTTAAACAGCATCTAAACCTCATAATGGATTATTTGTATAAGCACTTCCTTTCTTTCTGTTGAAAATTGCTTGTTTTAACCCATTTTCCCCCGCATGAAAGAATGTTCATGCATGCATGCGCAAACCGTGCATGAAGTCTAGATTTATCGCGGCAGCTCAAGGCATTAAATGATTGACAGAATGGCCCGATCCTGCTTTCATTAGCCCACTTATAAAGTATAAATACGACAACTACTGTTAAGTTTACTTACTTTTACCGTGCAATATTGAACGTACCTTTGACGAAGCTGGTCACCAATTTAAAACAAGTGAATTAAATGTCTCTATGAGAATTGGCACAAAATACAGCAGCAATGAAGATCAAAAAGAAAAATTGCGTGTTTTTTCTTTATGTTTCGTGTTACATGATTTGCCTTGTAGGTAGTGCCGAAACAAATGAAGAACTCTTACTGTAAGTTGAATATTATTTTCTGGTCACCATGTGCATGTTTTGTTAAAACTTTAAATACAGACATATTTAGTACAGTACTGGTATTATTTATATATTGGTAGTATTGCCAAGATTTTGTATTTTTATTTCATTGTTATTCGCAGGGAGCCCCGTAATTGAAAGTATAAACTCTGTATAAAATGAATAAAATATTCTTGTCACAAAGAGCTCAATATTTCGTTTATGTAATTTATCTTTTGAAAAATGTTTCATGTTTTAGTGTAGAAATTGCAAAAGTTATTTTTTGCTTCTTGTTTGTAATACAAATTTTCTCGTTCCTGCTTAGACTTGGCGAACTCGATAAACTTGCCGCTTCAGCACACCCTACAACTGAAAGATCCAATAAACACACTGAGTCACATTTTTGTGAGTTCCAGGAACCCTCTAACATTCAAATTGAGGAACAGTATAATAAAACAGAATCGAAAGTGTTCCTGGTTCCTTGTGTTGACCTTGAGGAAACTGCGTCAACTAAAACCAAACGGAACGCTGACGAGATGTGTCAAGTAACCAGGTAAAGTCGCCATTCCTTTATTGTATCTTTTATATCTCATTACTTGTGTTTAATGTTATTTTCTCCAGACCATTGCGTTTGTACAAATGCAATAGATACTTATTTTAAATAATGCCATGCATCTGTTTGCATTTCCGCATCTGTGCGAGCAATATCACGCGACACATGATGACAGAAACCTTCAGTAGTGGAAACAGTATATAGAATTCGAAAAAACCTGCTTGCTTCCGTGTTTCCATTATATTTTGTAAAAAGTCAGAAAATTTTGACAGATTATTTCATCCTAATTCTTGACCTAGGTAGATCACCGCAGTCGTTTTAAAAACAAACAACGGGCTTTAAAATAATTTAATATGCTGTAAATAAAAATTAATAAACTGAGAGCTATGCATTCAAAGGTATTCTTTCGAAAATTTCGTTATTAAATTGGTCTCTGTTTTTAGAATGATTTGAATTAGTAAACAATATTTTAATTTGGAAACGTACTTTATTTAAATTAATTGTGACTTCTACACTTTTGTAATTTTTACAATTTCTAATGTTTTCTAAATGTTTACCTACTGTTTTAACAAAATATTCATTTCTATAATCATTGTCACATACCAGTCTTTAATGAATTACATAGCGTAACAGTGCACAATTAACTGTTTTACTTGGTTTTGTTTTCGTACACGATAGCTTTCATTTGTGGATGTCACCGCTACCAGTAAATATTGGTATAGTTAATTTCGGCCTAATTGATATCAGGGGTTTGTTTTAGTTTGATTACCGGTTGCCAAGAGCAAGAAAAATGGTACTAATTTAATGGATCCTTTTGTTGACAGGAGTTACATCAACAAATTATCGAATCCTTTGCTTTTGTATTAACTTTTAATAATAGTGTCTATTGATCTGTGAGCTTTTCCGTTTTAACAGGTTTTCTAAATCCATGGGCGATTTAAGGGTGCCAAAACAGAAATATTTATAAATTCTAGGAAATAATTCAATTTATTCAGATTAATAACTTCAGATTATTTTGTTGTAAAATAGGTAAATTATAATCAATTACAAGATTGGAATGTGTTTAATAACACTGACAAAAACGTACCTTACTAAAAGTTACTAATGACTCAATGAGGCGATAGCAGAAAAGCATCCCGCAGTAATTGTAAACTTATCGCAATAGCACACAGTGAAAATGAAGGTTTGTCATTAATGGCCAACTCAGTTTGGTATAAAAGCTTATTCCTAGATTATATTCCAGTTGGCTTTTATAATATAAATTGCGTGTGTCCTAATTTTTGATAAAGAAAATTGATCATCAATTGCCTACACGTACATAACTATAAGTTGTAAGTAAATGTGTTAATTAGAATTCGAGGGGAAGGTATCCTTTTATTCTAAGCTTTCTAATTAGCTATTCCTGGTAAAATTTTGTATTGCGACTTAAGTAAAACGAAAATGAAAATAAATCAGGCATATACCAGAAACATTTTTTAGTTAGCTTTAATGCTCGACCATTTTTTCCCCTATGAACATCAATTATGTAAGGTATACAGAATTTTGTGATCATGAGTTGCAAAAAAAAAGTGGTTCTTCGGATTTTATGCAGGTCTTCCGGGAAAGTTAGCAAAACAAGCATGTTACTATTTACGGGGAAAAAAGAGTAAATTCTTAACATCAGATGACATAGATTTAATTGAATACCAGGTGCGCAGTAAAACGTTCGTATTGCAAAAACTTCGCTTTAGCTTTTTTCTTAAATTTTAAAAAATACAATGCTTATCACGACCGAAAAAGTATCGTGTGTTGTTATGATTGATTTCTGGGCGGATTTTGTTCTGCTATACATTATAATTTCGCCTGCGGAAAGAATCTAGTGATCATAACGATGGCGTGTGAACAAATAACGCGACTTGTCAACATTCTCTGTAGCTAACCTTTTCAGTGATCATTCTCTCATTAATTTAGAACTGCGACTAGTAAACGTGATTACTCTGTTGATATATAACTTAGGATGTATTTAATTGTTTGGTAAATTTTGAAGTTGCTATGAGCGCAAGAAAGGTATTCATATTCAAGACTTTGACAAAGTAATCTCAATGTTTGTGTGACTATGTCTAAGGTCTTAACACACTTGATAAAAAAGTCATGTTTTATGGTAATAACTCTTGATCTCATGTTAGCAAAACGAAAGGAATCCATAATAAAACGTCATGTGCATGTGTGTTTAAGACTAAACTGACAATTTATTGATTTAGCTTGGTTGCCATGGGGTTTTTTCCTTCTTGGTTTTTATGGCATTGTGATAACAAATCATTCACCAAAAAAGCTGCTATATCTTTCAAAGCAAGAAAAGACGTCACTGAAAAAAAAACTAAGAAACAACTGAAACACAGCCGAAAGTGCCCTTGAGCTTCACATTTGTGTAACTGACCAACCCGACTGGATCCCGACAGGGTAGTTTTCATTGCTTCAAAAATAACAAATAAATACTTTGTTATTTTTTATTTAAAAGCACTTAATTGACAGCCTAATGTAAACGGGAGCGTTTATTTAGATTAAACTTCTGGTACTTTCAGTATTTGTCAAGACATTTTTGTGATGTAATTCCCCTTACTTAGCTCAATTAATTAATACGACATAACCTTTTAACCTCTGCAAATTCCAACAGAACACAATACTGTTAAAAATGTAATAAGGATAATAACTTGTCGGGAATATCTGTCAAAATAATTCGAGCGCAGCCGATACAAGTCCAGGCACATTTTTCATGGATAAGAACTGCATGTGATATGAAGTTATTAAACTCTCCATATCACTATAACCTACATATAGATTTATAATTGTTCTATATTCTTTAGACTAGCTACGCAATAGGTTAACGTCAAATATACTTTCAGCGATCCAAAAGTGTTTGAAAATAAACTAAATAAAAATAAAATAAAAAGCCACCACCAGCATTGAATTCCTGTAAAGCAAGTCTGCAAAATGCAGGATTAGCTCGAAAATTTTGAGCATTTCAGGAAGGCATGAAGCTAAGTATTTTTAGCCGATTAGAACTGATGCTAACTCGAGTGCTGTTTATGGGTACTGAAGATATGAAATGAAGTGAAAAAAGTACAGAATGACTCCACGGACATTATGGGATCCAGCACTAGTGCACCTAATTTTCATATAACTACTTAGCCAATCAAAATTTAATTTTAACCAACTTGTTTTGTTATGCAAACTAGGTTGCACTAGTGCGGGATCCGACCATGACGGAAGTACTTTTTAGTCCATACAATGTATTTACACTCACTAGTGAAATAAAATTCATTTTAAGGGTAATCAATAGTATTGAATCTCTAGTATGAAATGCACTCTATTTTATTTCTAAGAAATATCTAAATACCTTTGGTGATTGTGGTAAACTTTACCAACATTCCCTGTCTTAGTGAACTTGTTTCTTTGCACTGACAAACTCGGTAGGTATTTTATTTTCAAACCCAGTGACTAAGCCAGCCCGCAGGTTGGATATGTTATGCAAGATTTAAATCATTACCATTATTCATACCTTTAGAATTTTTTGTTTTTACGCTTCTCGAGCATGGAAATATTTGCATAGCAGGAATAAATTGTCGGGCTGGCTACGCTACTGTTCATATCGTGATCTTCAATGGACGTTTTCATTCGTCCAAAGTTCGTTGTTATTATCGAGCCCAGTATATTAGCTCATACAAACATCAATTAAAACAGCAGGGTTATTATTTTTGTGATTGCTTGCTTAGTCAGGGTTTCTGTTGCTTTGGGCGATAAATTCCTGAAAAAAAGATATTCCAGTACTGTACTGGTTTATCCTTGGAACCTAAACTCACACTGCTTTTGCCCTTCTAGCCTTGAGCACTTAAGTACATTTATTTTTAACGCAACCAAAATTAACTCATTTCCCTGAAAGTTTACTTCCAATTAAAGTTTACACGATCATAATATCACCGAAATTATGTCATGGACAAGTTTCATAACTAATTTTCAACAAGATTCTGTTTAGTAAAATACGAAACGAAAAAAATTACACAAAAGAAACCATTATCGTGGAGAAGGCTTTACATTTTTGCTTGGAGAAGGCTTTATATTTTTTCTGTTCTTATTAAATTCGGCACTATTTACAAAATTATAGATGTTTAATAAATGGTTAGTGTATCGCTAAGAAAGTCACCAGTGTCGCGAAGAGACAAAGCAAAACTAGACGGTTCTGCCCTAGGGGATATTTAACTAGATTTTTGTAATAAAAGAAAAACTAAAGCCTGGTTTAACCGTAACTGCCGTAAATGTGACGGAGACATGGCTGCGACGTTGCCTGCAATATGTCGCCGATGATCAATTTTTTGATGGAAACATTCGTCCCAGGCGTCGGCGACGCAAAGTAGGCCACTGGCCACATGCGTAAATTTGACTAATCAGAATTGATAGAGACGAAGATTCAAACTGGCGTCCACATCCACAGACTCAGAGAAGAACGAAGAAGTTGACAACGAAACATTGATGAATTGCATTCAGAATTACAGAGTTACTTATGACAAATCATGTAGGGATTATAAAATGCCACAAAAAAAGAAAAATGCTTGAAATGAAATTAGTAATAAACTTGGCATTGTGATTGAAGATGCGCAAAGAAGATATAACAGTATACGAACTAGCTTTTCGAAGTAGGTGAAACGCATAAAAGCAACAAGATCTGGTTCTGGGCGTGGTGATCTGCCAAATATATAAAAAGAAAGGCCATAGAAATTGCTGATGATAGTTTGGAAGAATCAGAGCAAGAGCAAATCGATTTAATATTAGATGGAAATGATGACCTCTATCAAAGCGAAATCGACAGCCAACTGCAAAGTAATGAAAGTAATTCTCCCATCCAGTCACAGAATGTATTTACAAACACAAATAATAGTGAACTTAAACATGTCATTGACAGAAGACGTTAATACAAGCTATGATTCAATTGCTTGTCACTCAAAAGAAATTCGCTTGAAGAAAACCAATGGACCTTCTACAACACAAACGTTTGAAAAAAGAGCTTGGTCAAAGAACAAAAGTGCAATTGACCCTTAAGAAATTGATAGAGAACTTGTTGCTACAATGAGTTGCATCAATAAAGCATCATCAAGTTGTGAGAATGAGACTGATGAGGGTAAACATTTTTGTCTGAACCTTGTTGGTCAACTGAAAAATATAGATCCAAGATTTAAGTCCATGGTCAATATCTAATGACATAGCATGGAAGTTCACTCGACAACAACAGCCTGTAGGAGAAAGCAATTACTATTATAATTCATACCAAAATACGCCATACAATCTACCTGTAAATAATACAAACATTTAAATGGATCAGTATACAAGATTCCCAATTTCATTCAACGAAGCAATGCCAATGAAGATGTCAAGATACATAAGTTTGTCAATACAACAGCTTGTTTATTGTTTTAAAAGAAGACTATGTTAACACTTGTTCCAATTAAATTAACCAAGCTAGAAAATGATTTATCAAGAACATCAAATCTGCATTTCCATAAATATAGAATGTAAAAAACATACTTTCACATAACCAAACAGTTGATTTATACAAATTGTGCATATTATACTAGTTACGTTATAAACATTGACAATTTTGGTTGTTTAACTTCATGTTGTGTTAGAGATACTGTAATGTTTGGTATAAAAATAACATTTATTTGGTGATTTTTAACATTAATTAAGCCAGTGTTTCCCTACAATCCTGTACATGTTCAAACTGCCAAGGAATAGAAACACCAGTACTTTTAAAATATGCCATGAATCTCTCTCGAACGTCTCATACATCTGCCTTAAAATTATTACTTCCCAGTCTTCTAATTGGTTGTATAGCTGAATTGTTATTGGCTACAACAGACCTCCAGGATCCTGGAATCAAATCCCCTGTGACATCCTCTGAATCTATAAAGCCACTTGGAATATAAACAGGATTATCAGCTTGCATTAAATAGTTATGTAGATATTCACATGCTTTTACTATTATTTCAACAGTTTCCACTGTTGCACGTACTGGTCTTCTAAATATTCGCCATCTTGCTGTTAAGATACCAAAGCAATTGTTTTTCTGCATCTAGACAGTCCATAATTGTAAACTGCCCTTTGTTCAGTGAGACCCCTCCCAGGAAATGGTTTTATGGGCTACGGCTTTAGAGGAAAAATTTCATCGAATACAAGAGCATATGGAAGTGTGTGACCATCAACAATTTCAGCTTGTGGAATGTCAATCTCATCAGCTTGAAATGCACTTCCCATAGCTGACTCATTAAATATAATAGCATCTTTGTCCCTTTCATACCCACTTATATCTACCAAAGAAAAGCAGCAGTTACCATCACAGCCTTCAATACTAGACTGTGGAACCCCTTGTAGTTATAGCAATTAGATTTTTTTGGGATTCCATGGCAATGTGTTTGCCATCCAATGTTACAATACAGATTGTAAAATTCCACGCAGTCTCAAATTTCATGACAATCCTCTTCCATTCCTCTTTGGATTCTGGGACATTTAAGCTTCATTCAGGGCCCTCCATATTCCATCACATACATCATCAACAATATGGCAGACTGTAGACCTCCCAACACGAAAGGTAAATGACTGCGATTGCTGTGAGTTTCCTGTTGCTAAATATCTAACGGCTATTACAAGTCTTTCAGCTGCTGATATAGATTCACGGCTTCTGCACTTATTTTTGGTGATGGAAGGTCTCACAACACTTAGTAGGTGCTGATATCTTTCTGGAAACATTCTCAAGTACCTACATGTATAAAGGTCAGATTAAATGCACATGATTAAGAATATGCAACTTATTACTGATATTTTGATGTTTTTACAAATATGTTTATGGACCAAAGCAGATGATATAGGGTAATATTTTGTTTACTAATTACAAAGCATTGCGATAAAAATAACAGTATAATATATCTGGCAAACATTGGATGTAAACCATGAGACGTACATTCACTAAGATCAAATTGATTTGAAAGTGTGCTGTCATGATTAAAAAATGTCTAATTCTTACCTATAAAAGCACCCTATCAACTTTTAGCTCTTGAAAGAGTGTGTGAAACTGTCCACTGTGATGCCTTCCCTGGAAAATGCGTCTCACCCAAAATATTTGCTTCCGTTTCATTTTGTTTCTTTTTTTACGATGTCTTATATAGGTAAGGAAAAGACCGACCTTGCATTGCAAGAGCAGTCTTTTGTTTACCACGGCCATTTTAAACTTTCGCGCCAAACGGCTGCGACAGTCGCCGACAAATGGCAGTTACGGTTATATGGAAACCAGGCTTAAATAGCGCATGCAATATTGTGAAAAGGACGTACAATTAATAGTTATACGTATGGGATATAAACTTGCGCTGTATTATATTATATTACATTATATTATACTTTTACTTTTACTGCATTTGCATTTGGGGGTGCACAATTTAAAACACACGTAGCCGGGCCTCAACAGGCAAAAATCTCAAAATAAAGCCAAGGTTCCTGATGTAAATTGATAAATTAAAATACTTATAATATTCATAATGCCACATGTGGCATAATGCTTCGTGTTCATTTGCATTCTATTGTTCTTTTTCCACCCACTATTTCCCTGGCACCATGCAATTCCAAATCCCTGGCGACTGTCTTCGCTGTAGAAACGTCGAGTGTTTTATCAGATAAACAAGCCTATCCACATGACCATAGTTGCTAGAGTTTGTGGTTGGTAAACTCGATTAAAATTGAACAGACCTTATCAATTATGTTATTGTCCACGTTTATGCAAAATTATGGTGACCGTCCTTCTTTGGAAAAGTTTTTTGTTTGTTTTACTTGACGACACCCTCCCCCACAGGGATAGACTTATGCAATTTGTTTGTCGAAACACTGCTCTTTTACAGACTATTGTTTCACTTTATTATGCAGACTCTCACGGAAATTCTATAACTGAAAATATTTGACTTCATTTTGTACTACCTTAGGGTCTTTCAGGACTGAATGATTGTAACTCAATTTTCCGCCCAATTATATAATTATGTTTCATATTTTTAATTCCTAGAGCAGTAACAGTGCCCGCTAAGCGTACAGTAACGAAAGTTGTCAATCGTTTGGTTAAACGATGTTGTCCGGGATGGTCTGGGGAAGAATGCAAAACTGGTACGAATTTTTAAAATAATTAAAATAATTTATTGTTCGTTTGTTCAAATTACATGCGTGATTTACACAAATCACGCATGTAATATGCTTTCTACATTTCTCATTTTTTATCATATAAAGTGTAGTCGTTTAGTGGCATTAGTTTGCGCCTGTAATAGAAATAATTATGATATTTCTATATTCTTAATATAATTTTTTATTTACATTATAATTTTATGTGTCAAAACTACTTTTGGTAATCGCTTATTTGTATACAGCATTGTTACTTGGTTGACATTGGTACAAGTGATTTAAAATAAACAGAACAACAATTATATTGATGCCGGAAGTATGTTTTTGATTTTCTTGGCCAAAGAGGGGAAAGGCCCTGGGGACGAGGTTGCTGTGGAGTATCTAGCTGTTGAACTCTCCAATGAAAAATATTTATATTTTTGCATATCTATATCTATTATTCTCCATGTAATAAAAAAGTGTTTAACTCGATTATGCCAAATACCAACGATATTCTTTGCCTCTTTTGTTTCATCGGCCTCAGCCTTCGGTTTCGACACATACGAAAATTGCACAAACCACAGCCTTGAAAATTTTCAATGTCATGGTCAAGCTTATCTAAGCATTATATATTAAGCATAACATGATTTTTCGGATAGTCCAATTGTTCTTACAACCAATATACTGTTATGTTTCTAGCTATTTTTGACGAAGAAGGTTATATAGAGAAAAGGCGAATTATAGGTACAAGTTTAATATTACTTTAAAATAACAGGCAAAATGTAATATAATGTAATTAATTAATTAAATATAAGTAATAATATAATAACAAAATGTCCTTCTATTAAAATTACAGATAAAATAGGTTACTGCCCATATATACCATCACCTGCACGTAAAATAAATTGTCGCATGGACTGTCAAAGTGACAGGGATTGCAGTGGAACAAAGAAATGCTGCTATGATTCTTGTGGTGACATGCGATGCACGAATCCGCAAAGAGGTATGTTGTGTTTGCTCCCTACCAATTTAGCCAGAATAAGATGGTGGTGGATATTTTGCCACTCGGGTATGTAAGGAATAAGTAGTTCTCGAGTAAACGAAAGCTTTTGTCAATGAGCAACAGGAACATTATTGTTGATGAACTCCAACACAGACAGAGAAATAAAAACACAAAAGGAAAAAAGCACTCACTAAAAACAGTAAGATGCTGCCTTGGTAATCGGTAAAGTGAGCACCGCCATCATTTTTCCTATAGTCAATTGAATTATTGTGTTTTGGGAAGTTGGAAAGATACTTCAACTGCTAGAGTTGGTCCGTTATGCCGCGTACTTAATATCTCGACTGAGCACGCCAAATCATACAAAAATTTATAAACTATTCATCATGATTAAAATCAAAAATTCCTTAAAGTGTTTATGAAACGTAAATTTTTGTTACTGTTGCTATGACTTTATTTGAAAGAACTCGTAAAATGATTGAGCAACTTATTCACAGTTCTTTGATATCTCAATGTATTCAAATAAAATAGCTATGACGTAACTGGTTGTGTACAGCAAATTTACATATTGGAAAATCGGGTGTATCTTTAAAATTAATAAAATAAATGAAATCCCTTGAAGCTTTGCATGTGGATGCACGTAACTAAATACAACATGTTGCCATGATGAACTATGGGATTTTTTACTTCATTAGGGTTACACAACGCAAATGTTTTTTCCTCGGTGGTAACCTCTTAATTGTAAGTTGCTAAGTGTTTGAACAGATTAACAATGTCAGTGCAAATCCCCTAAAACAATACGAACTTGAAAAGGGTGCCACCGAAAAGAAAATAAACGATTGCGTTTTGCAAATCATCAAGTCTAAAATTTAACATTTTATCATGGCAAACATGAAACCGGTACAATGCTATTACATTATGTTGTGTGCAGTTTCAAGTGTTTTTTTATTAGTCTCGAAGATAGGCACAATTTTCCAATATGCAAAATTCGCTGTACACAACCAGTGACGTCACAGATTAGTTATTTGAAGTGTTAATTTGAATACATAATATTTGGACAACGAGAAGAGATATGAAAGAAATGTTAATCAGTTACTCAATCATTTCACGAGATCTTTCAAATAGTACCATAATGAGAATAACAAAAATTTTGTTTCATAAGCACTTTAAGCATAAAGATTTTGAAAAAATAGAAAAAATAAAAATGAGCAATATTTTGTTTTTGTAGTTTGGACGGTTAAAACAAATTAGTATAGGGTATTTAGTTTGCAATATCTGGATTAAAAAAATTCAAGGAGCCTGGTATAGTTTTAATGGTTTTAGTTGCAACTGTTCTGTTATGTTTTCTATGTTTTATTTATGTAGGTATGACTAATTGCACTTGCTTCAATGGCGGAATATGTGACAGGAATCGTCGCTGTAAATGTCCTCTTGGCTTCCAAGGAGCCGTTTGCCACAAACGTAAGCCAATATTTTCGAAGAGTTATTTGGGTCTTCTTACCTCTACTTGATTAGTTTTTCAATTTTTAAAGTATTACCAGATAAATTTGATATTAAAATTAATTAAAATGAAAAAAAAAACATTTGTCATGCACGTTTATAATATATACTTCATGACGTCTACTAAGGCCTAGTTCAGACGGCGAATTTTTCATGAGCCGAATCTAATGCAAAAGAACCCAAACAAAGAAGTTTGCTCATTAATATTAACATTTGCACATGAAAAGTTCAACGTCTAAACTAGGCCTAAGGCCTGGTTTTCATATCATCGCTACGATCGCCCAAAATAGTGTCCAGCCAATCCTAGCAATCGTACTATCTCCCTCAACAAAAGTAGGATCGCTGTAACTGGTAGCGATCATATGGAAACCAGGCTTAACCCGCACGCGTTTCTTTGTTCCTTCACAGTTCGCTTACTCGTCCGCCTGGCCGCCTGTCGTTTGTTCGTTCGTTTGTTCTTTCGTTCGTCTGTTCGTTTCTTTGTTCGTTCGTCCGTTTGTTTATCATGCATTGAATGACTTTTATTATATAAAATTAATTAAGGTATTGCAGTACAAGATAACAGTTGTAGTAAGCAGGATGTGGTTGTTGAATATGGAAATGTTTCAACTGATGCCCTTCAGCTGAGCATAGATCAAGCAAGAAAAATTATGGTTGCATTGCTTGGCGTTGCAAAAAATGATTTAAGAAAACACTGTACGTCGAAAACTACTGTTAGGTTGGGTGCTGTAAATATTTCAGCTGTGTCGTCCACGTACCATATTACAGGGACATTTGAATATCTACCTGGTGCAAGATACAGAAAGTGGGATTTCATAACTTGTGCCCAAAACCATGCGAAGATTTTTAAAAATGTCATCAGTAATACAAGATTAAAAGCTCCTGTAATACAAGGTGTTTACTCAAACTTCACTGCCACGGCAGT
The DNA here is from genome assembly GCA_026546875.1 of Pteroeides caledonicum. Lineage (NCBI taxonomy): Eukaryota > Metazoa > Cnidaria > Anthozoa > Scleralcyonacea > Pennatulidae > Pteroeides > Pteroeides caledonicum. Next base: position 14,576 of record JAOBAZ010272719.1, read on the forward strand.
TAGAGTATTAAAAAATCAGGAACCAGGAACTTGTTGCCCTCCCGGCAGCACACTAGACCGAAGAACACGTTGTGGTAATTATAAATGATATTTATATATAATATTTTACTCCATAAAAGTGCATCTACATTTAATCAAATGATCTAAAATGTTAAAGGGATATGGCAATTTTTTTTTATCGTCCCAAATGAAAGAACTCTTAAAACTATTTAATAACTTACTTTACAGATTTGTTTTATCTTTCTTTGTTTTCGAGATATTTCACCTTTAAATTTGGTAAAATTGGATAACGTCCGCCATCTTGAATATTCAC